>CM046454.1:46677816-46752816 GCA_025506515.1 Flaveria trinervia | reverse complement strand
TGTCTAGTCTTAGTGGGTGTAATTTTCAAAGGCACCAAAAGACTTGTAATGCCCTTGAGGGCGGCCGAAACATTCTTTGAAAATAAGTTTTCCCCCATTTTAAAACACACACTTAATAAAGAAGTAGTTACATTATAAGTTGTATAATTAACCTCTTAATTATAAAAGTTAAACACACTATTATTATTTGATGTTATTTAACCAACTTAAATAATATTATAAATAATATCCATGAACAAAATATCCATATAAGTTGTTCTTTCTGACATACAATTTATTTAGAAAACCCATTATCTAAATTGGTGTAATTATTGAATTGCAGGATCATATCATCAATTTAAATACATGCTGGTATTTGCTAAGCTTATTATTGGGTATCACCCGACTTGGATCATGACGTACTAACCACATCAATGTTCTATGTGTCTTGGGTACAAAGAAACCAACAATCTCCCACTTGCACAAGATTCATAGAAGATTGATGCAAGTAGTAAATACCGCCTAACAACGGTTTACTACCCTTAATATGCATGACTTAAAGCCATTCAATAACATCATCCCCATTAAGTATCCAACTTGAAATGATTTAGGTGAATCAATCATTTATCCTTTTGTTACAGATGTCATGTTAAATCCAAGGATACAGAATGATCATTCCTTGTTGATTTAACTTAATCAGGCCTTAGACATCTTGCTCTCAACGAATAGGAGGAACAAATTCCATCTTGACTACATACGTTTCTCACAAACACCTCGTGTTACGCCTGAACATAGCCTTATGTACTGTCCATTATTTCAGGGCAGTGAAGAACTAGCTCAAGGTATAACACTTGGTGAATATCAAAACCCAATACGTATCTAAGGTCTGAGGATACCAGATGATATTCGCCTTTACTCATATTTACTTATGATCAATCTAGAAGATTCCATGTAGCAAAATTTGAGATGCGGGTCAGTCTAATATTTGTATCCCACAAATATCTATGAACTTTGGTAGCAACCATTTGCTCTATATTCATTCCTTATGAATATCCACCAATCCAAATTCATAATAATCTTATCCTCATACTTGTTCCCATAAATATGAACGACTACGGACATTTAGAGTAAAAAATACCAATGGATTAAACATGCTAAATTGGAACATTCATAGAAATATTATGACCAAATAATTTTACTCAAGAAGTAAGGGAGTTCCAAATATCAAAATACGAAATTACAGATCAAATCCAATCACTAGAATATCGAAATCCCATGGCACAGGTATGACCTTCATGCTTTTCCTTTTCTAGGAGCTTCGTAAGAGGATCCGCAATATTTTGATCTGTGTGAACTTTGCGAATACATAACTTTCCTTTCTGAACTTCATCTCGTATGTAGTTGAATCTCCACTCAATGTCCCTAGTCTTTTGATGAGCACGAGGTTCCTTGATTTGAGCAATCGCACCCTCGTTATCACAAAAGATCTCTAGGGGGTCCTGAATAGAAGGGATAACCCCTAGGTCGGCAATGAATTTCTTCAACAATGCAGCTTCTTGAGCTGCCGATGAGGTGGCGACGTATTCAGATTTTGTAGTTGATAAAGCCACCACATCCTGTTTAGAGCTCCTCCATGAGACAGCTCCTCCATTCAGAATGAAAATGTGTCCTCATTGTGATCGTGAATCATCACGATCGGTTTGGAAACTCGCATCCGTGTAACCTTTTACAACGAGTTCCTCATCACTAGATCCATAGATTAGAAACATATCTTTAGTCCTCCTTAGGTACTTAAGTATGTTCTTAACAACCATCCAATGACTGCTTAAAGGATTTTGCTGGTATCGGCTTGTCATGCTTAAGGCGCATGAAACGTCCGGCGAGTGCATATCATTGCATACATGATGGATCCAATAGCAGATGCGCATGGGGTTGCCTTCATTTTATCTTGCTCATCCTTTGAGCTTGGACATTGAGTCATGCTCAATATTGTTCCTCTTTGAATAGGTACCATACCTTTCTTAGAGTTCTCCATCTTGAACCTTTTCAAGATCTTATCAATGTATGCACTTTGATTTAAACCAATCAACTGCCTTGATCTGTCCCTATAGATCTTTATTCCCAGAATATAGGCGGCCTCACTAAGATCCTTGATGGAAATGCCGGGTTTGTTTGACCATAAAACAAAACTTTAACCTCTTAAACTTTCAGAAAAACACAGCAGAAATATATTTAGAAACATGATTATAAAACTAAAATTTCATGTACTTATGGTGACATATATATGTTTAAAACAAACCCAAAATCAAAGGATCGTTATATGTGAATAAGCAAGCTATGAAACATATGTAAATGTACATAAAATCACAGCTACAATGAGTTGTGAAAAACTACCTTCCAACAGCTTAATGTCGACCAAGAAAGGGATGTTGGATGCTCAAAACTCGGCCAAGGCTCCAAGGAAAGGACCCCTCAAGCTTGTATACCCCAAGCTAACTTGAAAACACCTCTTCTTGCTAGGGAAATGAAGACCAATGACTCCAATACCTCTCCAAAAGCTGCTGGAACTCGAGAGTTTGAGAGAGAAATGAGAGCTTCTAATTTTTGATTTGCATGTGTGAAAGAGATGGGATGGTTGAGCGTTGGAGTAGTCTTTAAGTTTTTGTAGTTCACAAGAAAGTAAAAACCTCTCATAGGAGAGGGGGTGACCGAAATAGGTCTCAAAACCAAAATGTTTTCCCCCAAAACTTAATCAAACAATTTATAAACTAGTCCCTTATAAGTTGTACAATTAACTTCTAATTGTATAACTTATACACTTTTTTATTATTTAATGTTATCTAACTTACTTAAATAACACTAAGTAATTATCTTGAACAAAATATCCTAATAAGTTGTTCTATCTCATATGCAACTTATTTAGAAAACCCATTTTCTAAATTTGGTGTTATTATTTAATTGCATGATCATATCATCAATTGAATAATTGTCGGTGATTGCAAAGCTTGTTATTGGTATAACCCGACTTGGATCATGACATACTAACCGCATCAATGTTTTATGTGTCTTGGGCATATAGAATCCAACAATATCCCACTTGCACAAGATTCATAGAAGATTGA
The DNA here is from genome assembly GCA_025506515.1 of Flaveria trinervia. Classification (NCBI taxonomy): domain Eukaryota; kingdom Viridiplantae; phylum Streptophyta; class Magnoliopsida; order Asterales; family Asteraceae; genus Flaveria; species Flaveria trinervia. Next base: position 46,749,715 of record CM046454.1, on the reverse strand, counting down.
TGCAAGCAGTAAATACCGCCTAACAACGGTTTACTACCCTTAATACGCATGACTTATAGCCATTCAATAACATCATCCCATTCAAGTATCCTACTTGAAATGATTTAGGTGAATTAATCATCTATCCTTTGGATACAAATGTCATGTTAAATCCAAGGACACTGAATGATCATTCCTTGTTGATTTAACTTATCCAGGCCTTAGACATCTAACTCCCAACGAATAAGAGGAACAAATCCCATCTTGACTACATACGTTTCTCACAATCACCTTGTGTCACACCTGAACATAGTCTCATGTACTGTCCATTATTTTAGAACAGCAGATAACCAGATAAAGGTATGACACTTGGTAAATATCAAAACCCAATATGTATCTCAGGTCTGAGGATACCAAATGATATTCGCCTTTACTCAAATTTACTTATGATCAATCATAAGTTTCCATGTAGTAATGTTTGAGATGCGGGTTAGTCCAATATTTGTATCCCACAAATATTTATGAACCTTGGTAGCAACCCATTGCTCTATATTCATCCTTATGAATATCAACCAATCCAAGTTTATAATAATCTTACCCTCACACTTGTTCCCACAAGTCTGAACGACTACGGACATTTAGAGTAAACAATTTACTCATGGATTAAACATGCTAAATTGGAATATTAATTGAAACATATAACCAAATAAATTATTCCAATAATAAAAGGTTCCACATATCCAAATACAAAATTACATATCAAATCCAATAACTAGAATATCGAAGTCCCATGGCACAAGTATGACCTTCATGCTTTCCCTTTTCAAGGAGCTTCGTGAGAGGATCCGCAATGTTTTGATCCGTGTGAACTTTGCGAATACATATCTTTCCCTTTTCAACTTCATCTCGTATGTAGTTGAATCTCCGCTCAATGTGCCTTGTCTTTTGATGAGCACGAGGTTCCATGATTTGGGCAATCGCACCCTCGTTATCACAAAAGATCTCTACGGGGTCCTGAATGGATGGGACAACCCCTAGATCGGCAATGAATTTCTTCAACCATGCAGCTTCTTGAGCTACCAATGAGGCGGCGACGTATTCCGATTCTGTAGTTGATAGAGCCACCACATCCTGTTTGGAGCTCTTCCAAGAGACCGCTCCTCCATTCAGAATGAAAATATATCCCGATTGTGACTGTGAATCATCATGATCGATTTGGAAACTCGCATCCGTGTAACCTTTTACAACGAGTTCCTCATCAACAGATCCATAGATTAGGAACATATCTTTTGTCCTCTTAGGTACTTAAGTATGTACTTAAGTATGTTCTTAACAGCAAGGTTGAGTGTATGTCTATCTTTTAATGTGTGTGTTTTCAAGAAAAGAAAAGAGCCAATCCCACTCCTTGGGGCGGCTGAAATTTTTGATTTAAATGAACTTTTCCCTCTTAAACAAAATTACACACATTATATTAAACATAGTCACTAAATAAGTTATACAATTAACCATTTAATTGTATAAGTTATAAACCCTTTTATTGTTTGATGTTATCTATCCTATTTAAATAACATTACAAATAATGTTCTTGAACAAAATATCATAATAAGTTGTTCCGTCTCATATGCAACTTATTCAAAAAACCTATTTTCTAAATTTGGTGTGATTATTAATTGCATGATCATATCGTCAATTAAATAAATGTTTGTGTTTGCAAAGCTTGTTATTGGGTATAACCCGACTTGGATCATAACGTACTAACCGCATCAATATTCTACGTGTCTTGGGCATATAGAATCCAACAATCTCGCACTTGCACAAGATTCATCGAAGATTGATACAAGTAGTAAATACCGCCTAACAACGGTTTACTACCCTTAATACGCATGACTTATAGCCATTCAATAACATCATCCCATTCAAGTATCCTACTTGAAATGATTTAGGTGAATTAATCATCTATTCTTTTGTTTTAGATGTCCTGTCAAATCCAAGGACACAGAGAGATCATTCCTAGTTGATTTAACTTATCCAGGCCTTAGAAATCTAACTCTCAACGAATAAGAGGAACAAATCCCATCTTGACTACATACGTTTCTCACAATCACCTTGTGTCATATCTGAACATAGTCTCATGTACTGTCCGTTATCTCAGAACAACGGATAACCAGATCAAGGTATGACACTTAGTGAATATCAAAACCCAATATGTATCTCATGTCTAAGGATACCAAATGATATTCGCATTTACTCAAATTTACTTATGATCAATCAATAAGATTCCATGTAGTAAAATTTGAGATGCGGGTTAGTCCAATATTTGTATCCCACAAATATCTATGAACCTTGGTAGCAACCCATTGCTCTATATTCATCCTTATGAATATCAACCAATCCAAGTTCCTAATAATCTTACCCTCACACTTGTTCTCACAAGTCTGAACGACTATGGACATTTAGAGTAAACAATTTACTCATGGATTAAACATGGTAAATTGGAATATTAATTGAAACCTTATAACCAAATAATTTTATTCAAATAATAAGAGTTCCACATATCCAAATACAAAATTTCAGATCAAATCCAATCACTATAATATCAAAGTCCCATGGCACAAGTATGACCTTCATGATTTGCCTTTTCAAGGAGTTTGGTGAGAGGATCTGCAATATTTTGATCCGTGTGAACATTGCGAATACATATCTTTCCCTTTTCAACTTCATCTTGTATGTAGTTAAATCTCCGCTCAATGTGCCTAGTCTTTTGATGAGCACGAGGTTCCTTGATTTGAGCAATCGCACCCTTGTTATCACAAAATATCTCTAGGGGGTCCGGAATGGAAGGGACAACCCCTAGATCGGCAAAGAATTTCTTCAGCCATGAAGCTTCTTCAGCTGCCAATGAGGCGGCGACGTATTCTGATTCTGTAGTTGATAGAGCCACCACTTCGTGTTTGGAGCTCTTCCAAGAAACCGCTCCTCCATTCAGAATGAAAATATATCCCGACTGTGACCGTGAATCATCACGATTTGTTTGGAAACTTGCATCCATGTAACCTTTTACACCGAGTTCCTCATCACCAAATCCATTGATTAGGAACATATCTTTTGTCCTTCTTAGGTACTTAAGTATGTTCTTAACAGCCATCTAATGACTGTTTCTAGGATTTTGCTGGTATCGGCTTGTCATGCTTAAGGCGCATGACACGTCCGGTCGAGTGCATATCATTGCATACATGATGGATCCAATAGTAGATGCCTATGGGATTGACTTCATTTTATCTTGCTTATCCTTTGAGCTAGGACATTGAGTCGTACTCAATATCATTCCTCTTTGAATAGGTACCGTACCTTTCTTAGAGTTCTCCATCTTGAACCTTTTCAAGATTTTATCAATGTATGCACTTTGATTTAAACCAATCAACCGCCTTGATCTATCCCTATAGATCTTTATTCCTAGAATATAGGCGGCTTCACTAAGATCCTTGATGGAAAAACAACTTCCAAGCCAGGTTTTTACACCTTCCACGGTTGGAATGCCATTTCCAAATAGTAGTATGTCATCAACATACAATACTATGAAAGTGATGATGCTCCCACTAGCTTTCTTATATACCAAGCTTTGTCAGTGTTCTTGATGAATCCGAACTTAATTATTTCTTCATCAAAACGGTGATTCCAACTTCTCGATTCTTGTTTCAATCCATAAATTGATTTCCTTAACTTGCATACTTTATCAGGATGTTTTGGATCGACAAAACCCTCAAGCTGAACCATATAGACATCTTCCTCAAGATATCCATTTAGGAAAGCGGTTTTGACATCCATTTGCCAAATCTCATAATCATAATGAGCAGCTATGGCAAACAATATCCTTATAGACTTTAGCATCGCAATAGGTTAGAAGGTATCATCATAATCAACCCCTTGAGTTTGAGTGAAACCCTTTGCTACAAGTCTAGCCTTATAAGTATCCAAGTTTCCATGCATATGGGTTTTCTTCTTGAAAACCCACTTGCTTCCAACTACTTTGGAGTTAAGAGGTGGTACAACCAAGTCCCATACTTGATTGTCATGCATGGATTGCATCTCAACGATCATGGCCTCAAGCCATTTGTCACAATCCGAATTGGACATTGCATCATAGTATGTGGTTGGTTCATCTGAATCTACCACATAGCATCCATCCATAAAAAATCCGTATCTTTGAGGTGGAGTACTAGTTCTACCACTTCTGCGAATGTTTTATGTGTATTGATCAAACACTTGATCATCTTCAACATCCTCATGTTGAATGCTAGTTTCAACCACACGTGCATCGGGTTGTGGTTCTTGATCCTCCTCAAGATCCATTGTTCTACTACTAGTTCCTTCCTTAAGGAAATTTTCTTCTAAGAACTAACCATTTCTAGCAACAAACACCTTTTGTTCTAGTAGATCATAGAAATAATATCCCATAGAATCTCTAGGATATCCAACAAAGATGCACTTGATGATCGGACTTCCAATTTGTTTGGGGTGGGAGTCTTAAAATAAGCCTCACAACCCCAGACCCTTAAATATGATAGGGATGGAACTCTTCCATGCCATATTTCAAAGGGTGTCCTTTCCACCTTTTTGGTTGGGGCCATATTTAGAATACGGGCCGCGGAGAGCAAAGCGAAACCCCAAAATGATAGAGGTAATGTGCTTCTAGCCATCATAGATCGGACCATATCCAATAAGGTTCGATTCCTCCTCTCAGACACACCATTATGTCGTGGTGTTCCAGGTGGAGTGAGTTGTGAGACAATCCCACAACTCCTAAGATGATCTTGAAAAGTATCACTTAGGTATTCACCTCCTCTATCGGTGCGGAGAACTTTAATCGACTTGTTGAGTTGATTTTGTACTTAATTTTGAAAGATCTTGAACATTTCAAAACCTTCATCTTTGTGTCTTAACAGGTACACATACGCATAGCGACTATAATCGTCGGTAAAGGTAATGAAGTATCTTTCACCATTCCTAGTCATTGGCTTAAAAGGACCACATACATCCGAATGTATGATTCCTAACAAATCTTTTGCCCTTTCATTAGTCCCACTAAATGGTGCCTTAGTCATTTTACCTTGTAAACAAGACTCACACGCAACAAATGAATCACATTCACTTGTTTTTAAAAGACAATTCTTTTGTAGTGTTTGAATTCTTTCTTGTTTATATGACCAAGACGACAATGCCAAAGATAGGTATCAGTCAAATCCAACTTGAGTTTCTTGGTGCTAGTTTGGTACAATGAACTATTTAAAATATTTTCATGAATCAATTCATAAATACCATTAATGGGAGTAGCTTTAAAGTAGAACATATCATTTAAAGAAACATGAATATCTTTTTCAACAAATGATAATACATATCCAAATTGTTTTAATAGGGCTACAGAAATAATATTCCTAGTCAAACTAGGAGCACACAAAACATTGTTCAAAATTACTTCCAAACCATTTGGATGTTTCAAGATGTAGTCACCACCGGCTTCAACTATAACTTTAGCCCCATTGCCCATGTAGAGGCTAACATCCCCTTTGTTGAAGTTACTACTTCATTTGAACCCCTGCAACAAATTGCAAATGTGAGTTCCACATCCGGTATCTAATACCCATGTGTTAGAGGATGTCATGTTTAAATCAATATGGATCATGTATATTGTACCTGAGGTTTGCCCAGCATCCCTCTTTGCTTTCAACTCTTGCAGATAGACAGGACAATTTCTTGCCCAATGTCCAATCCCCCCACACTTGAAGCATGGGTCAATAGTAGCAACCTTTTGCTTCTTCTCCTGTGGTTTGGGTGGCCTTGGCAATCTTTGCCTTGGGTGTGGGATAAGGCCTTTTCTTGTTCCCACCTTCATTGATGGTGAGAACGGGTAAAACCCTTTTACCCATGGCCGCCTCAGCCGTTTTGAGCATTGAGTGAAGCTCACCAAGGCTTTTGTCCCAAGCATTCATGTTATAGTTCAACACGAATGTCTCGAACTTCTTGGTAAGGCCATTGAGGATCAAATCCGTGGCCAATTCCTTCGAGACAGGACAATTAAGCCTTTATAGCCGGTCAATGTGGCTTTTCATCTTAAGTACATAAGATGAAACCGATTGGTTGTCATCCATACGACATGCATGGAGTGCTCGAACCGTTTCGAAGCGCTCAACCCTCGCTTACTGTTGGAACGTTTCCTTCAGCTAGGTTATCATGTCATAAGCTCCGTGATGTTCATACTCCTTTCGAAGATCCGGAGTCATGCTCGCGAGTATGAGACAAGACACTTGGACGGAGTCCTCAGTGTACTTCAGTCAATCGTTATAGGCCTCCTCATCATCCTCAGTAGGTTGATCGGGGATAGGGTCGTCTAAAATATATGATCATCTCTCTTGCTTGAGAACGATTCTCAAGTTTTGATACCAATCAATGAAATTGTTATGATTTAGACGTTCCTTTTGGAGAATCGCTCGTAATGATTGGGCGGACGCGGATGAATTTTCATTGTTATCGTGGTTATTGGAGGCCATCTACAAAATTTTAACAAAGATCAATTTTAGTATTTTTGATATTGTTATTTTAATAATAAATTGTAGGATTGTTTATGCCCAAGACACATAGAATATTGATGCGGTTAGTACTTTATGATCCAAGTCGGGTTATACCCAATAACAAGCTTAGTAAACACCAATTAATATTTAATTGATGATATGATCATGAAATTAAATATTTACACCAAGTTAGAAATGGGTTTTCTAAATAAGTTGCATATGAGATGGAACAAATTATGAGGATAATTTGTTGATGGGTTTATTATTATTTTTGTTATTCAAAAGGGTTTAAATAACACAAATAACAATAGAGTGTACTTTAATTAAATTGTTTAATTAGAGAAGACATATGTCACATTTTTAAATAAGTCTAGTAGATGACTTATTAATGTGTGACAAAAGACTAGTTAAAGTTTAAGTGTGTGTATTTGATTAAAGAGGGAAACCCTTTTTGAATCAATTTGGCCGCCCCCACCCCCTTGTTTTTCATTGGACCTTTTTTTCTTGTAGCCAACATACACATTTAACTAGTCTTGGAGACTCAAAACATCTGATCCAATCTCATTTGCATGCAACACACACAAAACATCTCTCTCTCTCTCTAAAACCTCTCGGCCAGGGAGCAAGTTTGGAGGGTTTTGTGGTCGATTTTGGTGTCATCTCCCTAGCAAGAAGAGGTGTTTGCAAGGAGGCTTGGGGTATACAAGCTTGAGGGCTCCTTCTCTTGGAGTCTTGGCCGATCTGGGCATCTCCATCTTCATCTAATTCACGGTTTTGGCAGCCCCTTTTGGAACCATTGTCTTGAGCTGCTGAAAGGTAGATTATGGCAGCTTGTCAATGACTGTCCAATTTGCTTGTTTTTGGTGTTCATAGCTTGCTTATTCACATATTAAGATCCTTTGATTTTGGGTTTGCTTTATACATTTATATGGTCACCTAAAGAACATGTTTTTCAGCTTATAAGTAAGTTATTATAATGTTGTTATTCCGCTGCGTTTTCAGAAAGTTTAACTGGTTAAACTATGTTTTGTGTTCTTACAAACCCATCAATGGCATCAAGAGCTGGTTATGTGGATAGCTTGCTTGTTCTTCTCCTTTAAAATTGTTTTATAGGATGATTATCAACTCATAATAGGCTGATTTTGGTTGATTCAATAACCCCAAGTCTATCAAAGTTATATCTTCATGCTTATGATTAAACCTTGAAAGATGGAATGTCAATTGGTTGATATGTTGTTGTTTGTTTGGACAAACAAACCCTAATTTGCAGTTTATGTTGGCTGAAAATTTGGGGTTTGATGGGGTTTATTTTGTTTGTTGAATGATCTTTATGGTTGTTCATATGATAGTGCATAACCTAGCTTGACCTTGTGTTGTTTGGTTTGGATTGAATGTATTTATTTGATTATATTTTTTCAATGGGGTTGTATATTAATTTGTGCTTTGTTTAAAAATGTATTTTGTCTATTTATTCGTTGGGATGTAATAATAGATTAGGAGTAATTTTCTTTTACTAGAAAATATGTATTAGGATATATATTTTGTAAAAGAAGATGCTCGGGAAGGAAGCACAAGAGGAAGATACAAAGAAATGGACTTGAAGCCTATGGATGCAATTTCAAGTGGGAGTCTATGTTGATCTCTTTTTTTGTGTTGTATTCAACCCTTAGGAAAGACCAAATGACCACACTTGTGATGGCAAACAAGTGTGGTCACAATAGTAGCTATGGTTATGCACATTGTGGTTGTTAATATTATGCTTGTTTAATTGTGATTTTATGAATGATTGTATGATATTTGGATATGGTGGACAATCTTAATATAAATGATCTTAACAAGCTAATACAAAATGGTTCTTAATCATTCAGTGTTAATAAATGGTTATTAAAAGGATTAATGATTTCGTAATAAAATGGGTTTTATTAAAAGGACCATAGGGTATCTCGTATTTGAAAGCATGCAAATACAAGTACATAGAGTTTTCTAACTACAATTATGAAATCTCAACTTTTGATAAACAAGTTTAACACCGTCCTTTTGCACAACACTTGACTCATTTGGAAACTCTTAACGGGATAAAGGTCACCTAACCATTTAGAGGGAACTTGTGATTTAAGGTAGGGATACCACATTGGTGGGATAAAGGTCACCTAACCACTTATGTGGGTAAACTCACACGTGTGTGCAAGTAGGGTAACTTGATTTGCAAACCTTGTTAAATGGATCACCTAAATATGGTTTCCAAATGATGTTGATGGGATTAACATGCCGACTTTACATATGATGTTTAAAGTCGATCCCATACCTCTAGAAGTTGCAAATGGTTGCAACCGTCAATCGTTGACCACCTTATTAATTTAAATCGTGGGATAAAGGTCACTAACCACATTTTAAATGTAATGTTGGGTTCTAGATTTTAATATAAAAATGATCTTAAAAGGCATAATTATTAAAATTAGCAATATCGAAAATACTAAATAGATCTTTGTTAAATTTTGTAGATGGCCACCAATAATGACAATCATGATAACTCATCCGCGTCCACCCAATCATTACGAGCGATCCTCCAAAAGGAACGTCTAAATCATAATAATTTCATTGATTGGTATCGAAACTTGATAATTGTTCTCAAGCAAGAGAGAAGATCATATGTTTTAGACGATCCTGTCCCCGATCAGCCTACTGAGGATGATGAGGAGGCCTACAACGATTGGCTGAAGTACACTGAGGACTCTGTCCAAGTGTCTTGTCTCATGCTAGAGAGCATGGCTCCGGATCTCCAAAAGGAGTATGAACATGACGGAGCTTATGACATGATAACCCAGCTCAAGGAAACATTCCAATAGCAAGCAAGGGTTGAGCGCTTCGAAACGGTTCGAGCACTCGATGCATGTCGTATTGACGACAACCAATCAGTTTCATCTTATGTACTAAAGATGAAAAGTCATATTGACCGCCTCGAGAGGCTTATTGTTCCATCTCGAAGGAATTTGCCACAGATTTGATCCTTAATGGCCTTACCAAGAATTTGAGACATTTGTGTTGAATTACAACATGAATGCATGGACAAGAGCATTGGTGAGCTTCACTCAATGCTTAAAACGGTCGAGGCGGCCATGGGTAAAAGGGTTTTACCTTTCTCACCATCCATGATGGTGGGAACTGTTGGACCAAAAGAACCAATGAGCCAAGATCAGAAAACCTCTAAGTCCCACATGGTATCACAACAACTGCTGAAAGACTCATCAGCAGTTTGACAAGTGCTGAAGACTTCAACAGCTGAAGATCAAGTGCTGAAGATTCCAACAGCTGAAGAACTAAAGTGCTGAAGTACAACAGCTGAAGAACACAAGTACTGACTGAAAAGCTGAAGAACACAAGTGCTGAAGCTGAAAGACCAAAGTACTGAAGTACAACAGCTAAAGAGTTTACAAGTGCTGAAGATCAACAACTGATGTACAAAGTCTGAAGACAAGACTGAAGACATCAGCTGATGATATCTACTGAAGTCATCAGCTGATGACATCTGAAGGTCAAAGTCTAAGATCAAGTACTGAAGCGTCAGTAGTTTGTCACAACTGCTGAAGAGTACTTCTTCAGTAGTTTGTCACAACTGCTGAAGAGTACTTCTTCAGTAGTTGTGATATCAGTAGTTTTATATTTCTAGTTTCAGTAGTTTTATGTTTCAGTAGTTTTGTAAAACGACGGAAGAGCTTGTTCTTCAGTCGTTGTAGTTTCAGTAGTTTTATATTTTGTACTTAACACTCTGATATGTTCTCAGTAGTTGTGAACATTTCAGTAGTTTGTTAAGAGTTAGTTATTTTGTATTAGATCTGCCAGTTGTCACTTTCCGTGATAACAGTAGTGATTGTTGCACTCTATATAAGGAGTGACAACCTATTGTAATAGTGATGAATGAATGAATGTTTTTGAATGATTTGATTAGAAATATTCTATATCTATAAACATTCCTTGAAATCAGAAACAACATTCTCTCCCTATAACCGTATGCGCTCTTAATGCATACAAGTATCGATTGCTTGCTACAATTTGTCTAATTCTTGTTCGTATTCCGCTGCTTTGAATCCTAATACATCAAACTTGTAATCGCTGATCCTGTCAAATGGTATCAGAGCAGGTTAATCATTGATCGATCTAATAATTGATCATTGAAACTGCTATTCAAAATCTAAGTTTGATTGAATTAGCTTTTGAAGAAACGGTTATAGAGATTGAATTTTTTGTATTTCTGGTCATTCATCCTGAGATCTTTTCTGGGTTTTCATTGAGTTTGTTGTGGTCTGTGTAAAACTTTTAAAAGCTTGAATTAAATTGTTTTTGAACTGAAAATGACTACTCCCTCCAATGATCCTCACAATACTGGTTCCTCAACCAAGCCACCGATGCTGGTTAGGAATGAGTACAACATATGGCAAGACGAATGCTCCATCACCTGTCTGTTAACAGTGCGGGTTGTTGGACATCAGTGGTACATGGTCCACACAAGCCTATGGTGAATAACCCGGAAACCAATCAAATGGTTCCGAAGAGGAGGGAGCAATACTCAGATGAGGATAAGAAGTTGCTTGAAATTGATGCAAAAGCCCATGGAATTCTGGCCATGGCATTACCAAATGAAATCTATTCTGGGCTAATGCATCATGAAACTGCCCATGTCCTCTGGAATGCCTTGAAAGAACAATTTGGAGGAACAGATGAGGTCTTGGCAAATAATAGAGAAATTCTTGCCAACAATATGAGACATTCTCTCATAGAAAGGTGAGACACTGACTCAACAATATGAGCGGTTCTCGTGTTTGATCTCTGAACTAAAAATGGTCAAACTTGAGTACACAAATATTCAGATGAATAACAGATTTCTCAGATCACTGCCTGAGAGATGGGACACATATACTATTGTCCTACGCTCCAGTGCAAGTTTGGACAAACTATCTCTCACCCAACTCCATGGAAACTGCTCACATTTGAGAGAGAGATAGAACAGAAGAGAAAGTTGTCTTCATCTGGAAAGCTCACTGAAGACTTTGTACCAGCAACACTGCCTTGGTGGGTCATGAGTCAGAATATGCTTCATCTGAATGCCAGTATGATGAGCATATTAATTTCTCTTCAAGCACTTCTGATTCTGCATTTATGAGTATTGATGGTCAGTTTACTGGGTGTAATAATGACAATTTATGCTTCATTATGGATGATCTCAAGGGGATTGCTGATGATGACTTAGAAGAGATGGATATTCTGAGCGAAATGGCCCTGATAAATATCAGATCTCAGAAGTTCTATAAAAGAACTGGAAGAAAATTCCAAGGACTCTCTGGCAAAACCAAAGTTGGTTTTGACAAGAGCAAGTTGAGGTGTCACAAATGCCAAAGGCTTGGACACTTTGCAAGAGAGTGTAGATTAACTGGATCTAACTCCACTGCACCCTTTGTGACTTTTCCTGGCAATAGTCAACAACACAGAGGGCAACATCCTGTCACCTCTAGTCATCATCCTCAACAACAATCTCCGGCATATTTTGTTCCTCAGGGTCAAATGCCATATCCGTACCCTTGTTATTACATGCCACAGTCAAATCAAGTTCAAGTTCCTATGGCACCACAACCTCATGCACTACCAGAACCTCAGCCATCCCAGTCTCATCAACAACCTCAACCTCACAACACAGCTTCTTCACCCCAGGAGTTGTTGACTGGAGCAGTTTACCAGATGACATGTCTGGTCATGATCAACTGTTTTCAGGTGCTGGTCAACATGGTGGTGACAGTCCTTTTGGGAATCTGGCTCTTATGGCTTTGGAGTCTGCTGAAACTTCATTTTCTAATGCCTCTACACCTCAGGTATCACAGGTATCCTCTGAGGCAAAAGCCAAATTATGTTCTGAACCATGCATAGCAGCATTTTCTTCCATTAGAGAAGCAAATGTAGCTCTAATTAATAAGAACATTGAGCTAGAACAAATAATTTCCAAAAACAAAGCTGAGTTTGAGTCTGTGCTTAAAGATAAAAATGAGGAGATTTATAAACTGAATTGCCAAATAATTGATGATAAGGCTAGAGAAGAAGTACTTCTAGAGAAGTACAAAGATCTTAAAGAAACCCTTGCAGTTACCCAGGTCGAGTGTGATAGATGGGTACAATCATGCAAAGGTTTTGAAATGCTTCTTAGTAAGCAATTTGCTTCAAATATGAAGTTTGGAATTGGTTACAATCACACTGCTCCACCTACAGATTTTACCCCAAGAGCAGAGGTAGAATCTGATGGTGAGAGTGATAACCAATCCATCACATCATGTGATCTACCTTCTGATACAGCACAATCAGAAGTAGCAGTCAGCATCAAGCCCTCTTTGAACTTATCAGCTGATGTTGATGGTTCAAATGCTGACATTCACATGATTAATGAGTTGATCAACTCAGGAGTTAATTCTGAAGGTCCTGAAAGGACTAGAGAGCAGGATCTAACACCTGAAGTTCAAACTTCAACTGCTATCAGTACTGAAGAGAAGAAAACTGACAGTAGAAAGAGTTTGAAGACCACTAAAGAGGCAGTCAAGAAAGCAAACAATGCTTCCAAAGCATTGAAGAACAAGTCTTCAGTTGCTTCACCCTCTTTAGTTGATGATCAACCTAAGATGAAGAAGAAACCATATGAAGTATGTGGTCTGTTCAATCATCTTACAGATGATTGTTGGTACAAAAGAGGTTCCAAACTCAAACAAAAAGAAGAAATTAAAGAGAAAATGGTAAAAATGAAAACTGAGTTTGAGACCACATTTGTATCAGCAACATCAAATCCTGTAACCCTTAAGTCCTCAAGGAAATCCAAAAAGGAAGGGGTTAAACAGGTGACAGCTGAGAGTGCTCAGAAGAAGAAGGTGCAACATAGGAACTTATCAAACTCCACTAGCAATGTGTCTGATGAGCTGAAAGCTTTATCACAAAATCAGACACAGCTGGTAATGATAGTTCAACATCTGTTGGGTAGAGTTAACCAACTAGACACTCCTATGTTGAAACCACAGAAAAGGAGGTCCAAGCCAAAGGACTGCTCTTCTACACCATCTTCTTCCTCTCAGGATGTTGTTTCAAATAAACCTGTTAGTTTACCATCTATTGATGAGACCAGGCCCAAAACCAAAAAGGTTTGGGTCTCTAAAACTAACTGATTGTTTATTATTACAGGGTTCTTCAACATGCCAAAGTAGCATCTGGTATGTAGACAGTGGAGGATCTATGCACATAACTGGGAATAGCTCTCTTCTTCATGACTACTCTCAAGGAAAGAAGGGATTTGTCTCTTTTGGCAATGATGCTAGGGGTTACATCATCGGTAAGGGCTTTGTCTCCAATGGAGAAATCAAATTTGATGATGTTAATCATGTGGAAAATCTCAAGTACAATCTCTTGAGTGTCAGTCAAATGTGTGATAAAGGCCATGTTGCCCTTTTCACCAGTCAAAACTGTAGGATTCTTTCATCCAAAGTTTTGCACTTGATTGACAAGGTGTTGGATGATCATACTCTCCTGAAAGCCAACAGGACAGGAAGAGTGTATGCCTTAGATCTTTCTAAGAAGATAGATCTCAAAGGCAATCCTTGCCTATTTTCCAAAGCCTCTTCTCAAGAATCTAAACTGTGGCACAGGAGGCTTGGTCATGTTAATCTCAAAAACATGAATTAGCTTACCCATAATAGTTTAGTCAGAGGCTTACCAATAAAGGAGTTCCACTGTGATGAAACCTGCACTGCGTGTTTAAAAGGAAAACAGCACAAAGTCTCATTCCCTCCTATTGAAGTGCCTAAGTCCACTGCCTGCTTGCAATTACTGCATATGGATCTATTTGGTCCTGTGAGAGTAATGAGCATGGCAAAGAAGAAATATTGTCTGGTAATTGTGGATGATTACTCCAGATTTGTATGGACTTTCTTTCTACATTCAAAGGATGAGGCTGCTCAGAAGATTATCCACTTTGTGTTGTATATTGAGAAGCAGTATTCCCTTCCAGTCAAGTGTATTAGGAGTGACAATGGAACTGAATTCAGAAATCATACACTTGATGACTTCTATCTTTCAAAGGGAATCAAAAGGCACTTCAGCATTCCAAGGACTCCAGAACAAAATGGAGTAGTGGAGAGAAAGAATAGGACCCTCATTGAAGCTGCAAGGTCCATGCTGGCTGACTCTGGTTTGCCACTGACCTTTTGGGCTGAAGCTGTCAACACAGCTTGCTATGTGCAAAATAGAGTTTTAGTAAATCAGAGATTGATGAAGACTCCATATGAAGTTCTCCATCATTTGGCTCCTCTGATTTCATTTTTCAAAGCATTTGGGTGTCCATGTTTTATTCTCAACACGAAGGATCAACTCCAAAAATTTGATCCTAAGGTGGATGCAGGGTATTTTGTTGGTTATTCATCTACTTGTAAGGCATACAGAGTCTTCAACTGCAGAACAAAGATGGTTGAAGAAACTCTACATGTTAAGTTCAATGAATCTCCAAAGGACAAGATTCCACAAAGCCCTGTGGAGTTATTTGATTTGGACATACTGCAATATGTTCCTTATCAAACTCCTGCTATTGCTCCTGTCAACAGTTCACCACCCGGTGGTACTGCTGATGATGATGATGATTGCAGTACTCACCTCTTCATGTTTAGTGATCAGCTGCCTGATTCAGCTAGACCTGATGTTCCTGTAGCTCTAGTAGCACCATCCACAACAAATTCTGATGAGATCTCTTCGAATTCAACTTCCTTTGAATTACCATCCACTGATTGGTTTCAAGGAAATGATTCACCATCACCATCTGTTACTGCTGAGCCTGCTACAAACACTTGCACAGATCTCATTGTGTATCAAGATCTGAAGAATCACCCTATGTCTCAAATCATTGGTGATATCACTGCTGGAGTATCAACAAGAAGTCAATTGTCAAATTTCTGCTTCTATGCTCTCTTCATCAGTCAGCAAGAGCCAAAGAATTATCACATTGCTTTAAAGGACAATGGATGGGTTGATGCCATGCAGCTTGAGCTTCTTCAGTTCAAGAAACAGCAAGTGTGGGAACTGGTTTCTCTACCTCCAGGTAAGTGTGCAATAGGCACTAAATGGGTGTTTAGGAACAAAACTGATGAAAATGGGCTTATTGTTAAGAACAAGGCCAGACTGGTTGTTCAGGGGTTTGCACAAGAAGAAGGTATTGATTATGATGAAACCTTTGCCCCTGTAGCCAGACTGGAAGCAATTCGATTGTTTTTAGCTTATGCTGCTTATCAGAACCTTAAAGTTTTTCAAATGGATGTCAAAAGTGCATTTTTGTATGGAAAATTAAAGAAGAGGTTTATGTATGTCAACCTCCAGGCTTTGAGGACAATAAACATCCTAATTGGGTGTATAAGCTTGATAAGGCTCTTTATGGGTTAAAACAAGCTCCTAGAGCCTGGTATGAGACATTATCAAACTTTCTTCTGGAAAACAATTTCACTAGAGGCTCCATAGATAAGACTTTATTCATTAAGAAAGCTGGGCAGCATAATCTACTTGTTCAAATTTATGTAGATGATATCATTTTTGCATCCTCTCATCCAAAGTTGTGTGATGCCTTTACAAAGTTGATGCAACAGAAGTTTGAAATGAGTGCCATGGGAGAATTACAGTTCTTTCTGGGGTTGCAAATCAAACAAAAGGCTGATGGAATTTTCATTCATCAGTCCAAATACACAAAAGATCTTTTGCAAAAGTTTGATTTACAAAACTGTAAGCCCTGTTCTACCCCCATGTGCAGCACCACACAACTGGATATAGATCAGAAAGGTAAAGTGGTTGATGAAACACTTTACAGATGTATGATTGGGTCCTTGATGTATTTAACAGCTTCTAGACCAGATATTATGTTTGCTACATGTGTTTGTGCTAGATTTCAGGCTGCACCTAAAGAGTCTCATCTGATTGCAGTCAAGAGGATCTTTAGATATCTGCAAGGCACTCCATCTCTAGGTTTATGGTATTCTACTGGACATTCTGGTAAATTAGTTGCTTTTTCTGACAGTGACTATGCAGGGTGTAAGTTGACCAGGAAATCAACGTCTGGTGGATGTCAATTCCTAGGCAACTACTTGATTTCTTGGCAGAGCAAGAAACAGACCTCAGTTGCTACATCAACTGCTGAAGCAGAGTACATTACGGCTGCAAGTTGTACATCTCAGGTACTCTGGCTTCAAAACCAACTTTTGGATTATGGCATTACAGAGACTAAGACTCCATTGTTAATGGATAGTGCTTCAGCTCTTTGCATTGTCAAAAATCCAGTCCAGCACTCTAGGACCAAACATATAGAGATCAGACATCATTTTATAAGGGATTGTTTTGAAAAAGGTTTGATTGATCCTAAGTTTGTGCCTAGTGCTGATGAGCTTGCAGACATTTTTACTAAGCCTTTGGATAGTTCAACTTTCCAAAACCTGGTGTTAAGGCTTGGTATGCTGCAGCTAGAATAAGTGACAACTACTCATGATCTTAGTAATAAGTACTGATGATCATTAGTACCTATGTCACATATAAGTACTGATGAGCTCTTTTACCCTCAGTAGTTTTTATAACTACTGAAGGCTAAATGTCTCATAAGTACTAAAGTACTTCATCTGTTTTAAACTACTGATGTAGTTACAACTACTGATGCAGTTACAACTACTGCAATCAGTAAAAACAGATAAGTACTGATGTCCTATGAAACAACTGAAATCAGCCAAAAAGACTGATGAATGTATTGAGGACAGTATGAAACAGCTGAAAAACTAAGAATTGACGAAAACAGCTGAAGAGAACTTTCTCTTCAGTCGTTTGTACAACTACTGTTTCATTCTAAACAACTGAAGCAAAACCATGTCTTCAGTAGTTTTTATAACTACTGATGACTAATACCAAGTCTTCAGTTGTGTTCCGTTGCCTAAGGCTGCCACTCTCAGCTGTGATTCAGTTGCCTAAGGCCACAAGTCACTCCTCAGCAATTACTCCTGAAGTCCAGAGACAAATGATTAAAGTGAAGCTAGAAGAAGAAGAGCTTCATAAACAACATGATGAGGAATTGCTGAAGAGAGTTGACAAAGCTTATGCAGCCACATCTTCTATTATCAATATGAAGAAGCAAGCCCTCAGACTTTACACTCTCAGGCATACCTTTCAATATCAAAAGGAAGAGTGAGGATTTGGCCTGATCCCAAGGTCTCTCACAGAATTCATAAGGCCAGGTGAAAAAGATCGTAGATGAAGTGATCTCTCTGGTCTTTGTAGTTTCACCCTGGGAAATCCTAGAAGACTTCAAGAAAGCCTACAAAGCTAATCTAACCCCTCAGAAGATGCTGGAAAACAAAATAGTGAAAAAGGGGTTAGTTTACAAGAGGCTTGAGGAAGTCAGGAAAAATGAGCTCCAGTTGTTCCTAGAGGGTAATCACCCGGATGAGTTTGCTTACCGAATAATAACAACTGTGGAGCTAAAGAATGGGAAACAGGCCAAATACCTGTCTGAGTATTATGGGCCTGAATCATTGTTTGAAGGAGGTGCTGAAGAGCTAACCATGGAGGAACAAATCACCTTCCTTGAGGCCTACACAAGAGAGTCGTACAGACTCATTATGGGGAAGTGAATCTCATGAATGGGATAACAACTCTGTGTCCTGTTCCCCAAAACAGAGTTCTCATTCATACTCTGCCAAACAAATATTTGAGGTTTCTTCCCAGGCCGGAGCTTACATGGGTCATCTTCTCTACTGATCAAGAAGGAAAAAGACCAACACTTTGCCAACAATAAGTGGGACAACGAATAATTTAGAGGTTTTGGCTGCATTGGTCCAGGGGGAGTTTGTTGGACCAAAAGAACCAATGAGCCAAGATCAGAAAACCTCTAAGTCCCACATGGTATCAGAACAACTGCTGAAAGACTCATCAGCAGTTTGACAAGTGCTGAAGACTTCAACAGCTGAAGATCAAGTGCTGAAGATTCAACAGCTGAAGAACTAAAGTGCTGAAGTACAACAGCTGAAGAACACAAGTACTGAAGCTGAAAAGCTGAAGAACACAAGTGCTGAAGCTGAAAGATCAAGTACTGAAGTACAACAGCTAAAGAGTTTACAAGTGCTAAAGATCAACAACTGATGTACAAAGTCTGAAGAAAAAGACTAAAGACATCAGCTGATGATATCTACTGAAGTCATCAGCTGATGAAACATTTGAAGGTCAAAGTCTGAAGATCAAGTACTGAAGCGTCAGTAGTTTGTCACAACTGCTGAAGAGTACTTCTTCAGTAGTTGTGATATCAGTAGTTTTATATTTCTAGTTTCAGTAGTTTTATGTTTCAGTAGTTTTGTAAAACGACTGAAGAGCTTGTTCTTCAGTCGTTGTAGTTTCAGTAGTTTTATATTTTGTACTTAACACTCTGATATGTTCTCAGTAGTTATGAACATTTCAGTAGTTTGTTAGAGTTAGTTATTTTTGTATTAGATCTGCCAGTTGTCACTTTCCGTGATAACAGCAGTGATTGTTGCACTCTATATAAGGAGTGACAACCTATTGTAATAGTGATGAATGAATGAATGTTTTTGAATGATTTGTTTAGAAATATTCTATATCTATAAACATTCCTTGAAATCAGAAACAAACATTCTCTCCCTATAACCGTATGCGCTCTTAATGCATACAAGTATCGATTGCTTGCTACAATTTGTCTAATTCTTGTTCGTATTCCGCTGCTTTGAATCCTAATACATCAAACTTGTGATCGCTGATCCTGTCAGGAACAAGAAAAGGCCTCATCCCGCACCCAAGGCAAAGGTTGCCAAGGGTAAGGGACCCGTTTGGGGAAAAGGGAAAGGGCTGGCAAGGGTGCCCTTCTCCTGTGCTTTGGGTGGCACCCTTGCCACACCTTTCCCTTTTCCCATTACGAGTCCCTTACCCTTGGCAACTCTTGCCTTGGGTGCGAGATGAGGCCTTTTCTTGTTCCCAGCTTCATCGATGGTGAGAACGGGTAAAACCCTTTTACCCATGCCCGCCTCGGCCGTTTTAAGCATAGAGTGAAGCTCACCAATGCTTTTGTCCCAAGCATGCATGTTGTAGTTCAACACGAACGTCTCGAACCTTTTGGTAAGGCCATTGAGGATCAAATCCGTGGCCAATTCCTTTGAGACAGGATAGTTTAGCCTTTTGAGGCGTTCAATGTGACTTTTCATCTTAAGTACATAAGATGAAACTGATTGGTTGTCATCCATACGACATGCATGGAGCGCTCGAACCGTTTCGAAGCACTCAACCCTCGCTTGCTATTAGAATGTTTCCTTGAGTTGGGTTATCATGTCATAAGCTTCATGATGCTCATACTCCTTCTGGAGATCAGGAGTCATGCTTGCCAACATAAGGGAAGAGACTTCGATAGATTCCTCAGTGTACTTTATCAAATCGTTATAGGCCTCCTCATCATCCTCACTAGGTTGATCAGGGATAGGGTCGTTTAAAACATATGATCGTTTCTCTTGCTTGAGAACGATTTAGACGTTCCTTTTGGAGAATTGCTCGTAAAGATTGGGCGGATGTGGATAAATTATCATGATTATCATAATTACTGGTGGCCATCGACAAAATTTAACAAAGATCAATTTTAGTATTTTCGATATTGTTATTTTAATAATTAATACTTTTTAAGGTCATTTTCATATTAAAATCTAGAACCCAACATTATATTTAAATAGTGGTTAGGTGACCTTTATCCCGCGATTTAAATTAGTAAGGTGGTCAATGATTGACGATTGCAACCATTTGCAACTTCTAGAGGTATGGGATCGGCTTGAAACATCATATGTAAAGTCGGCATGTTAATCCTATCAACACCATTTGGAAACCATATCGTAGGTGATCCATTTGACATGGTTTGCAAATAAAGACACCCTACTTACACACACATGTGAGTTTGCCAAAATAAGCGGTTAGGTGACCTTTATCCTATGAATATGGCATTCTCAGCTCAAGCCACAAGTTCCCTCAAAATGGTTAGGTGACCTTTATCCCACTAATTGTCCCGAGTGACTCAAGTGTTGTGTAAAAGGACGGTGTTGGTCTTATTTTTAAAAAATTTAGAGATATTATAATACAAGTTTAGAAAACATTATGTATTCATATTTGCATGCTTTCAAATACAAGATAACCTATGGTATATTGATTAAAACCCCGTTTAATCTTTGAAATCATTAAAAAAATTTAATAACCTTTTATTACCTTTTAATGATTAATGCTCATTTAGATAGTTTGTTATGATCATTGAAATGATTGTTAAGCAAACATCATATATAAGTAATGAACCACAATACCATAACCAAAACAACCATGAATCAACCAAATGATAGTGCATAACCATAGCATCTAAAGTGGCCACACTTGTTTGCCATCACAAGTGTGGTCCATAAGACATTCCTAAGGGACAAAACACATCACAAAAGGCTTCCAAGAACCTTCCACTTGAAACCGCATCCAAATGCTCCATGTTTCATGTGTCTTCCCTTTGTGCTTCTAACGTGTTAGTCTTCATATTACAAGATATCATATCCTAATACAAGATTTCTAGTAAAATGAAAAGTACCTAATCTATTTATTACATCTCAATAATAAATAAATTACACTTTAAACAAAGCACAAATAAATGATTATACAACCTAATTGAATGAATAGAAACAACCATTACAATCATCCAAAAAACACAAGGTCAAGGGCTAGGTTATGCACCATAAAGAACAATGATCATATCATCCAAAACAACAATGAATCCCCACTAAAGACCACGAAATTTCAGCCAACACAAACTGAAATTTCAAGTTTTATCTCGTCCAAACAAACAAACAATGCAACATACATGTCTTTCAAAGTTGAATCACAAGCATGTGTGATATAACTTTGAAAGTTTGGGGTTTCATAATACATGAATAGCAGCCCCTAAAGGGGTTGAAAGTCCCATAAAATGAATTTTCAAGGACAAAACAAGCTTGCTATCCACATAACCGGCTCTAGACGCCAATGTTGGGGTTTGTTAGAACAAAATACATAGTTTAACCATTTAAACTTTGTGAAAACACAGCGGAAACATGCTTTATAACATAGTTTATGAACTGAAAATTTCGGGTTTCATCTTGATATTATAAAGTTACAAACAAACCCAAGAACAAAGAACCTTTTTTATGTGAATAAGACTAGCTATGTAAACACAAACATACATTATGGACAGCCATAAAGAGGCTGCCATAAACTACCTTTCAGCAGTAAAAGAGTCGAGAATGAAGAGGATATGCTCCAAGAAACGACTAAGGCAACAAAGGAGGTCCTCTCAAGTTTGCATACCCCAAGCTCTATAGCAAAAACACCTTTGTTGCTAGGATCTCACACCAAATCGCAAGAATAGGCTGCTGAAACACCCCCTTTTCAGCCTTGTCTTTCTTTTAAGATGAGAGAAAAAACTACTCTTGCATGTATGAGAGAGAAGAAGAAAATAGGAGAGTGTGTCTAGTCTTAGTGGGTGTGATTTTCAAAGGCAACAAAAGACTTGTAATGCCCTTGAGGGCGGCCGAAACATTCTTTGAAAATAAGTTTCCCCCATTTTAAAACACACACTTAATAAAGAACTAGTTACATTATAAGTTGTATAATTAACCTCTTAATTATAAAACTTAAACACACTATTATTATTTGATGTTATTTAACCAACTAATATAAATTGTAAATAATATCCATGATCAAAATATCCATAAAAGTTTTTCTATCTCACATACAATTTATTTAAAAAACCCAATATCTAAATTGGTGTAATTATTTAATTGCATGATCATATCATCAATATAAATACATGCTGGTATTTGCTAAGCTTATTATTGGGTATGACCCGACTTGGATCATGACGTACTAACCACATCAATGTTCTATGTGTCTTGGGCACAAAGAAACCACATATGTATGTATATATGTATGTATGTAGTATGTATGTATGTAGTATGTATGTATGTATGTATGTATGTATGTATGTATGTATGTATGTATGTATGTATGTATGTATGTATGTATGTATGTATGTATGTATGTATGTGTGTATGTATGTATGGATGTATGTATGTATGCCTGTATGTATGTATGGATGTATGTATGCATGCATGTATGTATGTATGCATGTATCTATGTATGCATGTGTGTATGTATGCAGTATGTATGCATGTATGTATGTATGTATGTTGGCATGCATGTATGTATGTATGTATGTATGTATGTATATATGTATGTATGTATGTATGCATGTATGTATGTATGTATGTATGTATGTATGTATGTATGTATATATGTATGTATGTATGTATGTATGCATGTATGTATGTATGTCTGTATGTGTGTATGTATGTATATACGGGTGTGTGTATGTATGTATGTATGTAATTATGTATGTGTGTATGGATGTATGTATGTATGTATGTATGTATGTACGTACGTATGTATGTACGTATGTATGTACGTATGTAAGTACGTATGTATGTACGTATGTATGTACGTATGTATGTATGTATGTATGTACGTATGTATGTACGTATGTATGTACCTATGTATGTACGTATGTTTGTACGTGTGTGTGTGCGTATGTATGTTGGTATGTGTGTACGTATGTATGTATGTATGTCTGTACCGTATGTGTGTATGTATGTTTGTACGTATGTATGTGAGTATGTATGTATGTATGTATGTATGTATGTATGTATGTATGTATGTATGTATGAATGTACGTATGTATGTACGTAGGTATGTACGTATGTATGTACGTAGGTATGTACGTATGTAGGTACCTATGTATGTACGTATGTACGTATGTACGTATGTACGTATGTATGTATGTATGTATGTATGTATGTATGTATGTATGTATGTATGTATGTTGTATGTATGTATGTTAGGATCAGTGATTTAAGTTTGATTAATTAAAGTAGATTGCAGCGGAATTCGAACAATGAATTAGACAATTTAGCAAAAACTCAATTGATATTCAAAGGAATACTACACGGTTATAGAGAGAGAGAGAGAATTATGCAAAAGGAATATTTCATTCAAATGCTTTTATGGTGGCTGAAAGTCACCCGTTACAATTAGGTCAACATTCCTTATATAAGGAATGTGACGTCTGCTGATGTGACTTGATAGTGACATCTAATAGAATTATACAAACAACTGAAACTATGCAAACTACTAAGAATGTTCTCAACAACTGATCACATCTTAGAGAATGATAAGTACAAGAACATAAAACTACTGAACTAAAACTACTGAACTAAAACTACTGAAAGGTAAATTACAAGTACTGAAAAGGAAAACCTTCACAACTACTGAAGTTAATAACTTCAGTTGTTATGACAACTACTGAAGTTAATAACTTCAGCTGTTGTGAGAACTACTGATCACTCTGGTCTTCAGTCTTTTGTCTTCAGTCTTTGTTCTTCAGACTTTTATTTCAGACGTTGTCTTCAGCTGATAGCTTTAGACTTTGTCTTGAGTACTTCACTTTCATACTTTGTCTTCAGTACTTTACTTTCAGACTTGTCTTCAGTAGAAATCTTCAGATCTTGTCTTCAGACTTTGTCTTTAGTAGAAATCTTCAGATCTTGTCTTCAGACTTTGTCTTCAGACCTTATAATCAGGTGATGTCTTGAGCTGTTGTGATCTTCTTAAGCAGTTGTAATGTCTATGGGACTTGGAGGTTTTTCTGATCAGGCACATTGGTTCTTTTGGTCCAACAAACTCCCCCTGAACCAATGCAGTCAAAACCTCTAAGTTTATTGATGATCCCACTTATTCTTTGGAAGAAACACCCTCTTGATCAGCTTCAGAGGTAATCATGTAAGCACAGGTCGGGAAAAGGTTTCTGATCTTTTGATTGGCAAAGTGTTGAAGGGAACTCTGTCTTGGGGAACCTCGACATAGAGTCTTGTCCCAACCATGAAACCTAATTTCCATTGATGAGTCTGTAAGACTCTCTTGCATATGCCTCAGGGAGAACAACTTGTTCCTCCTTGGTGAGTTCTTCTGCTTCTCCCTCAAAGAAGAACACAGGGCCATAATATTCAAACAGATACCTTACTGTCTTCCCATTCTTCAACTCAATAATTGTGATCTCTCTGTATGCAAATTCATCTGGATGAGAGCCTTCTAGCAACAACTGGAGTTCACTCTTTTGAAGATCTTCAAGTCTCTTGTATAACAGCCCGTTCTTGATCATTTTGTTCTCAAGTAGAGATTGAGGGGTTGTCTTTGAGTTGTGTGCTCTCTTGAATTCTTCTATAATCTCCCAGGGTGAGACTACCATAGCCAACATAATTGCAGCATTCAAAGTCTTTTTCACTTGCCAAGATATCTACTTGGTATGTTCTTCTTGTGTATTCTGGAACTTACCCTGGGGTCTGGCCAAATCCTCACACTTTCTCTTTGATGTTGGAATGTATGCCTAACATTGTACAGCTTCAGAGCTTGTTTCTTCATTGCTTGAATGGATGAGGACTGAGGGAAGTCCTTGTCAACCATTTTCAGAAATTGCTCATCATGTTGCTTCTGCTGTTCTACTTCTTCAATCTTCACTTCACCATTTGCATTTGCAAGTCAGGTGTGATCATCTGTTGACTTCTGGGCTCAAGTGTTTTAAGTTTGAGAACATTAGAGATTGGCAGACTGTCTTCATTCTCATCCTCTTCTTCTTCTTCTTCTACCCTCAACACCCTTCTCCTCTTCTGGGTGTATCACTGGTGTGGTTTGAGATGGTTTTTGGGGTAATGGAATTGGTTTTGTGGGTTGAGTTATGGGTGGTTTTGGTTTAGGGATAGAATTGGCAGATTTTAGAGGTGATTGCTTTGAACGTTGTTTTTGAGTGGGAGTATGAGAAGGATGATCTAGCAATTTAGTGGTGAGTTTGGCTTTTGAGAGCTTTGCCATCTCAGTTCTCTTCCCAGCACCTGCTTCATCCAGTGCTTCGATGATCAACCCTTTGTTCTAGCTTCCAGCAGAACAGATTTTCTTGGTTATCTCCAATATACTGTCTCTGGACCAAGACTTCATCTCTATCAATGATCTTCCTAGATATTTGGCAATAAAACTGATCATAATCTCTAACGTTTCCCTATCCATCACACTGTAACTAGCCCATCTTGCTTGAATTTCATTTATCTCCAGCCTTCTGATCTCAACATCTAAGGTGGCTGTGTCATGACCCTGTCTGAAGAGCTGATCTATTATTTTGTCCATTAATGTGTTGTGAGCTTCATCAGCTTCTTTGACTAGATCTTCTAAGGACTTTTCTCCATCAGACTTTGACTCAGCACTTCTCTTTCTTTTGTAAGTGATCAGCTGATCTTTCTGCTCTTTGTGTGTGCTCAGCTCTTGCACTGTGATCAGCTGTTTCTCTGAGATCAGTTCTTGTTCTTTCTCCAACTCCTTTTCTTTTTCTGGTTCTTTCTCATCTTCTACTCTCTTCCTTTTCCTTTCTTTCACTGCCTTAGACTTAGTAGTCTCCCCCTTTTTGGGTGCATTGGGATCAGGGGCTTGAAAGGCAGAAAGCGACTTGTGAACAACATCATCAAGGAGTGTTTGGATATTTCAAGAGATCCTCTCATCAATGGCTTATATACTATCTCAATGATGATGGGAGTGATGAGAGGTAAGGAGCTTTGAAAGGTTGCAACCATCTGCTCAGAGGGGTTCTATCACTGAGAGGTGGTGCTAAAAGCAGTGGCTGGTGGCTTAGTTAAGTGTATTGGCTGTGTGTTTGGTGAACCTTCAAATGAAGGTGCCATCTGTGGGTTTATTGGGGCAGATAGACTTTTATCCTCAGACATTTTGGCTAGTAGTTCTTTGTGTCTGCTCACCTCAGTCTCTAGGATTGTGTTATGGGCTAAGACATCAAAGAAAATGCCCAGGTCATCATCAGTCTTTGCTAAATCATCTGACCTCCTGATTAAATTAGGATGTGCATGCCCTGAGTGTAGATCAGTATATGCATGTGCCCCTTGTTCTTGGTTCTGGGGACTTCCTGCCTCTGGACTTTGTCCTTCATTGGTAGTTGCCTCTGGTGAGGTCTTATATGTTACCAACTTCATCCTATTCATTTGCTGAATCAGTAGAAGTGGTAGCCTGACCACCATGTTCTAACCACCTCTTCTACACTTGGAGATTGAACATTATAACCCCTGTGTTGTGGGTTATGAGCAGTATTTTGGTCCTCCCCCTTAATTGTTGAGGTATTCCTAACGTTAATTGGTTCCGGGGAGGGGGTGAGGAATGCAGCTAACTCAGCACTTAGCAACTATAAGGGTTGGGCTTTGAGGGGCGGTTGCATTTGGAGATTGGTCAGAAGCAGATTGCACCCGGGGTGAGAGATTCTCTTCAACGGTAACCTTCTCAACTGAGATAGGTTCCAGTAATGTGGTATCCCCAAATTTGGTTGCAACAGGATCCTGTGAAGAGGATACCTGTGCGGTTTCAGCTGGTTGATTCTCTGACATGACTGGGGGTTAGAACCAGTATGTGTTCCTGTATTGGTGGTACAGGGGCATCCTCAGGGGACTCATCTCCATGAGTAGCCTTTTTGAGCTTTTGGGGCTTGGGTTTGGTGGGGACTTTGGATCTGGAGGTGGAGGCTGTGGGTTCCCTCTACTTGGGTTTGAGCAGCCGCGCAGCCCCTTTGAATAGGGTCAGAGTTATGCCTGGAGTATACCTCAGCTAAAACAGCTGGAGTAGGGACTCCAAGACCAACAAGGCCTTTAGATTTTAATTGATTTAAAATTATGGTCATCAGAAACCTGGGATATAGTAGCCATCTGTTTGTCACAGGTTTCTGAGCCAGATCCTTAAGTTCCATAAACACTATCTCAGAAAAATTTAGAGTTTGTCGTTCAAAGATAGAGTACAATACCCGTTGTCATCTTGAGGACATCTGATCCCATGAACATGTCTTTAAAGCAAGGCAGACATTCACCATGTGGAAGATAAGTCTTTCAGCATCATGGAAGTGCTTTTTGAAAATGGTTGTAGCACTTAAGTCTCTTTCATACCCGTTGTTGATGAAAAACATATCAATGGTGCCTTTCGGGTATTCTATAATACAGGTGGCATCATGCAAATTTAGGGTTTTGCGATTGATGTCAGGGGTGATTACCACCTGTTTCTGGTTGACCAACGACTGGAGAGTGATTGGCTATCATTTTCACCGGTTGTTACAGAGACGTTGGTCAAAAATTGGTTTAAGGAATCGGGGTATATGGTAGGATTCAAAAGAAAGGCGGTTCTGTATTGGGAATCCACCATAAGATCGATGGCATTATCAAATTTGTTCCAAAAGGCCGATTTCGAGAGGTAGGCAACACAGTTGTGTCTGGGTTTGAGTTTCATGGTCGCCATTATTGAGAGAGAAAAGGATAGAAAACGGCTAATGAAACGTTCGGCTATAAGTGCAGGTCTTTATAGGTTAAGAAAAGGCTGAAAAGAAAACGACTGAAAGTGTTGGTGTTGGCATCAGTTGTATGAAAACAACTGAAGACTTGGTTTTAACTATCAGACATTTGAAACAACTGAAGACCTGGTTTTGTCATCAGTAGTTATGAAACTACTGAAAACCTTGGTTTTGGCTTTAGGTGTAGGAAACAACTGAGGACTTGGTGTTAGTCATCAGTAGTTGTGAAACTACTGAAGACATGGTTTTGTCAGCAGTTGTTTAAGGTGAAACAGCAGTTTGTGGAAACGATTGAAGAGAAAATTCTCATCAGTAGTTTTCATCAATTCTTAGCTTTTCAGCTGTTTCATACTATCCTCAACACTTACTCATAAGACTTTTTAGCTGTTTTCAGTTGTTTCATAGCACATCAGTACTTATCTATTTTTACTGACATCAGTAGTTATAACTACATCAGTAGTATAACTACATCAGTAGTATAACTACATCAGTAGTTGTAACTGCATGAGAGTCTTTTTAACAGAAAGTGCAGTACTTTTTAAGTAATTTAGTCTTCAGTAGTTATGAAACCAACTGAGAATAAAACTTATCAGTACTTATTTGTGACATGTTTACTAATGGTCATGAGTACTTGTTTACTAAGATCATCAGTAGTTGTCACTTATTCTAGCTGCAGCATACGAAGCCTTAACACAAGGTTTTGGAAAGTTAAACTGTCCAAAGGCTTAGTAAATATATCTGCAAGCTCATCAGCACTTGACACAAACTTTGGATCAATCAGACCTTTTTCAAAACAATCCCTAATAAAATGGTGTCTGATCTCTATATGTTTGGTCCTAGAATGCTGGACTGGATTCTTGACAATACACAGAGCTGTAGCACTATCCATTAACAATGGAGTCTTAGTCTTTATAATGCCATAATCCAATAATTGGTTCTGAAGCCAGAGTACTTGAGATGTACAACTTGCAGCAGCAATGTACTCTGCTTCAGCAGTGGATGTAGCAACAGATGTTGTTTCTTACTCTACCAGGAAATCAAACAGTTGCCTAGGAATTGACATCTACCAGAAGTTGACTTTCTGGTTAACTTACACCCTGCATAGTCACTATCAGAAAAGCAACTAATTTGAATGAGTGTCCAGTGGAATACCAAAGACCTAGAGATTGTGTACCTTGCAGATATCTAAAGATCCTCTTGACTGCAATCAAATAAGACTCTTTAGGAGCAGCCTGAAATCTACCACAAACACAAGTTGCAAACATAATATCTAGTCTAGAAGCTGTTAAGTATATCGAGGAACCAATCATACGTCTGTAAAGTATTTCATCAACAGCTTTACCTTTTTGATCTACATCCAGTTGTGTGGTGTTGCACATGGGAGTAGAACAAGGCTTACAGTTTTGTAAATCAAACTTATTCAAAAGATTTTTTGTATATTTTGACTGATGAATGAAGGTTCCATCAGCCTTTTGTTTGATTTGCAAGCCTAGAAAGAACTGTAATTCTCCCATTGCACTCATTTCAAACTTTTGTTTCATTAAACTTGTAAAATCATCACACAACTAGGGATCAGAGGATGCAAAATTTATATCATCAACATAAATTTGAACAAGTAGCTTATGCTCATCTACTTTCTTAATAAACAAAGTTTTATCTATGGAGCCTCTAGTGAAATTATTTTGAAGAAGAAATTTTGAAAGTGTTTCATACCAGGCTGTAGGAGCTTGCTTCAACCCATAAAGAGCCTTATCAAGTTTATACACCCAATCAGGATGATTATTGTCCTCAAAACCTGGTGGTTGACACACATAAACCTCTTCTTTTATTTTTCCATATAAAAAAGCACTTTTGACATCCATTTGAAAAACTTTAAGATTGTGGAATGCAGCATAGGCTAAGAACAATCTAATTGCCTCTAGTCTGGCTACAGGGGCAAAGGTTTCATCATAATCAATACCTTCTTCTTGTGAAAACCCCTGTACAACCGGTCTAGCCTTGTTCTTGACAATAAGCCCTTTACATCAGTTTTATTCCTAAACACCCACTTAGTGCCTATTGCACACTTACCTAGGGGTAGAGGAACCAGTTCCCACACTTGCTGCTTTTTGAACTGAAGTAGCTCAAGCTGCATGGCTTCAACCCATCCATTATCTCTTAAAGTAACATGATAGTTCTTTGGCTCTAGCTAACTGATAAAGAGAGCATAGAAGCAGAAGTTGGACAATTGACTTCTGGTTGAGACACCAGCATTGATATCACCAATGATTTGAGACATGGGGTGATTCTTCAGCTCTTGGTACACTATAAGATCAATGCAAATGTTTGTAGCAGGTTCAGCAGCAATGGATGTTGATCCAGACTCTTGAAACCAAGTATGAGATGGCAATTCAAATGATGTAGAGGAGTCAAAAATCTCATCAGCATTTGTTGTGGATGGAGCTGCTGA
Organism: Flaveria trinervia; assembly: GCA_025506515.1. Lineage (NCBI taxonomy): Eukaryota > Viridiplantae > Streptophyta > Magnoliopsida > Asterales > Asteraceae > Flaveria > Flaveria trinervia. The sequence goes on along the minus strand of CM046454.1, from coordinate 46,719,201 downwards.
AGCTACAGGAACATCAAGTTTAGTGGACTCAGGCAGTTGATCACTAAACTTGAAAAGGTGAGTACTGATATCATCATCATCTTCAGTACCACCAGGTGGAAGACTTGCTGTAGAAGATGATTTATTCACATGATCTGCAACAACTGGAGGTTGATAAGGAACATATTGCAGTATGTCCACATCAAACAACTCCACAGGGTTTTGTGGAATTTTATCCTTAGGAGATTCACTGAACTTCAGATGCAAGGTTTCTTCAACTATCTTTGTTCTGCAGTTGAAGACTCTGTAAGCGTTGCATGTGGATGAATATCCTACAAAATACCCTGCATCCACCTTAGGATCAAATTTGTGGAGTTGATCCTTTGTGTTGAGAATGAAAATGGACACCCAAAGGCTTTGAAGAATGAAATTAGAGGAGCCAAATGATGTAGAACTTCATATGGAGTCTTCATCAACCTCTGATTTACTAAAACTCTATTCTGCACATAGCAAGCTGTGTTAACAGCTTCAGCCCAAAAGGTCAATGGCAAACCGGAGTCAGCCAACATGGACCTTGCAGCTTCAATTAGGGTCCTGTTCTTTCTCTCCACTACTCTATTTTGTTCTGGAGTCCTTGGGATGCTAAACTGCCTGTTGATTCCCTATGAGAGATAAAAATCATCAAGTGTATGGTTTCAAAATTCTGTTCCAATATCACTCCTTATACACTTGACTGATAGGGAATACTACTTCTCAACATACAACACAAAGTGTATAATCGTCTGAGCAACCTCATCCTTTGAATCCAAGAAGAAGTCCATACAAATCTGGAGTAATCATCCACAATTACCAGCCAGTATTTCTTCTTTGCCATGCTCATCACTCTGACAGGACCAAATAGATCCATGTGTAGTAACTGCAAGCAGGCAGTGGACTTAGGTTCTTCAATAGGAGGGAATGAGACTTTGTGTTGTTTTCCTTTCAAATAAGCAGTGCAGGTTTCATTACAGTGGAACTCCTTTATTGGTAGACCTCTCACTAAACTATTATGGATCAGCTGATTCATGTTTTTGAGATTTACATGACCCAGCCTTCTGTGCCACAGTTTAGATTCCTGAGGAGAGGCTTTGGAGAACAAGCAAGGATGACCCTTCAAATCAATCTTCTTTGACAAATCCAGGGCATATACTCTTGCAATCCTGTTGACCTTCAGGAGAGTATGTTCATCCAATACCTTGTCAATCAGCCTCAGAACTGTAGAAGACAGAATCCTGCAGTTCTGGCTTGTGAAAAGTGCAACATGCCCTTATCACACATCTGACTGACACTCAGTAGATTACACTTGAGATTCTCCACATGGTTAACATCATCAAATCTGATTTCTCCATTAGAAACATATCATTTCCCGATGATGTAACCCTTATCATCATTTCCAAATGAAACAAATCACTTCTTTCATTGAGAGTAGTCATTAAGAGAGAACTGCTCCCTGTCATATGCATAGATCCTCCACTGTCTACATACCAGATGCTTCTTTGGCATGCTAAAGAACCCTGCATTCATCGCAAGGAACTAGTTAGGTTTTGAGACCCAAACCTTTTTGGTTTTGGGTCTGTTTTCATCAACAGATTTAACCACAGCTTCACGTAGCTGTGATTTTATGTACACTTTCATTATGTTCATAGCTTGTTTATTCACATAAAAGATTCCCCTTGTTCTTGGGTTTGTTCACACTTTAAAACATCAAATAGAACATGTTTTTCAGCTTACAAACAACGTGATAATGTTAAACTTCCGCTGTGTTTTACAAAGTTTAAGTGGTTAAACTATGTCTTGTGTTCTAACAAACCCCTTCACTTATCTCTGTTGAGTTTGGAACCCTTTCTGTACCAACATTCATTAGAAAGATGATTGAATTTACCACATATTTCACATGGCTTATTCTTCATCTTGGATTGATCAACTGCTGATGTGAAAACTACTAAAGGTGTGATCTTTAGTACTTTCCTCCTTGCAGTACTTGTGTTAAGTACTGAAGGATCTGTAACAACTAAAGACTTGTTCTTCAGCTGTTCTCTATCCGTCCTGAAAGACCGTATGATAGATTCATCAGCAGTTGTTAATCCTTTTATTTCAATTGATTTGAAATGCTTTTCAGATGTTGTGACTTGCCCTTCAGTACTTGAGGTACTTTGAGGGACAACATCTGAAGTACTTAGCTTCATGTGCTTATCAGTAGTTAACCCATTAGGCAATTGATTTGCTGAGGTATCAACACGGATTTCAGCTTCTGATTTTCGGTGATCTCTTGAGGATGATACACATGATGATGTGGTTTGGAAATTACTTTCACCTTTAGGTTTTACTATTGATTTTGGAGTAAAATCTGTAGGTGGTGCAATGTGATTGTAACCTATTCCAAACATCACATTCGAAGTTGTTTGCTTGCTGAGAAGCATTTCAAATCCCTTGCAGGATGATACCCAGTGGTCACACTCAACTTGGGTAGCTGCAAGTGTTTCTTTAAGATCTCTCGGGTTCTCAAGAATGACCTCAACCTTAGCCTTTTCATAATTTAATTGGCATTTAAGCTTATAAATCTCATCATCTTTATCTTTAAGGACAGACTCATACTCAGCTTTTCTTTTGGAAAGAGTTTGCTCAAGCTCAAGATTTTGATTTATTAAAGCTACATTTGCCTCTCTAATAGAGATAAATGCAGCTATGCAAGATTCAGAACATAGCTTGGCCCTAGACTCAGAGGATACTTGGGTTACCTGTGATGAAGAGCATTGGAGCATGAACCCTCAGTACACTCCAAGGCCATGAGAGCAAGATTCCCAAAAGGATGTTCACCACCATGTTGACCATCACTAGCAAATAATTGCTCATTACCAGAAAGATCATCTGGTAAACTGTTCCAGTCAACAGCACCAGGGGTGAAGAAGCTGTGATGAGGTTGTGATTGAGATGGATGAGATGGTTGAGGCTCAGGTAAGGCTTGAGGTTGTTGTGCAATATGAACTTGAACTTGATTTGGCTGTGGCATGTAATAGCAGGGATATGCTATGACATTGGACCCTGAGGGACAAAATATATAGGAGATAGAGGTTGTGAGTGATGACCAGAACTAGCAGGATGTTGCCCTCTGTTTTGTGAACTATTGCTTGGAAAAGTTACAAAGGGTGCAGAGGAGTTAGATCCAGTTGATCTACACTCTCTTGCAAAGTGCCCAAGCCTGTGGCATTTGTGACACCTCAACTTACTCTTGTCAAAACCAACTTTGGTTTTGCCAGAGAGTCCTGGAAATTTCCTATCAGTTCTCTTGTAGAACTTTTGAGATCACATATTAATCAAGGCCATTTTGCTCAGAATATCCATCTTTTCTAATTCATCATGAGCAATACCTTTCAAATCATCCATAATTAAGAAAAAATTATCACTATTACAGCCTGACTGACTATCAACACTAACAAATGCATGATGAGAACTGTTTGAAGAGAAATCTATATGCTCATCATAATGGCTTTCTGATGCAGCATATTCTGACTCATGACCAACCAACGCAGTGTTCCCTGGTACAAAGTCATCAGTGAGCTTTCCTGATGATGCCAGTTTCCTTTTCTGCTCTATCTCTCTTTCAAATGTAAGCAGTTTCCCATGGAGTTGGGTAAGAGATAGGCTATCCAAATTTGCACTAGAGCGTAGGACAATGGTATATGTATTCCATCTCTCAGGCAGTGATCTGAGGAATCTGTTGTTCAACTGGCTATTAGTGTATTCATGTTTGACAATTTTCAGCTTAGAGATCAAACAGGAAAAATGCTCAAACTGTTAGTCAGTGTGTCACCCTTCCTATGAGAGAATGTCTTATATTGTTGGGCAATGATTTCTCTGTTGTTTGCTAAGACCTCATCTGTTCCACCAAATTGTTCTATCAATGCATTCCAGAGGTCATGAACAGTTTCATGATGCATAAGCCCAGAATAGATTTCATTCGGCAGTGCCATCGCCAGAATTCCATGGGCTTTAGCATCAATCTCAAACAGTTTTCAATCCTCATCTGAGTATTGTTCCTTCTTCTTCGGAACCATTTGGTTGGTTTCCGGATTGTTCACCATAGGCTTGTGTGGACCATGTACCACAGATGTCCAACAACCTGAACTGTTAACAGACAGGTGATGGAGCATTCTTCGTTGCCATATGTTATACTTAGTCCTAACCAGCATCGGAGGCTTGGTCGAGGAGCCAGTATTGTGAGGGTCATTAGAAGGAGTAGTCATTCTTAGATTCAATCAAATTCATTTAAGTTTTTACCGATTTGGCGCAAAACGCAACAAACTCAATACGAACCAAGAGGAATCTCAAAGCAAATAACCGAAAGCAGCAGAAATTCAATCTCTATAACCAATTCTTGCAAATATTCTAATTCAATCAAACATACATATTGAAATAGCAGTTTCAATGATCAATTGTTAGATTGATGAATGATTAACTAGCTCTAATACCATTTGTTAGGATCAGTGATATAAGTTTGATTAATTAGAGTAGATTGCAGCGGAACTCGAACAAAGAATTAGAAAATTTAGCAAGAACTCAATTGATATTCAATGGAATAGTACACGGTTATAGAGAGAGGGAGAATTCTGCAAAAGGAATATTTCATTCAAATGCTTTCGTGGTGGCTGAAAGTCACCCGTTACAAATTAGGTCAACATTCCTTATATAAGGAATGTGACATCTGCTGATGTCACTTGATAGTGACATCTAACAGAATTATACAAACAACTGAAACTATGCAAACTACTGAGAATTTTCTCAACAACTAATCACATCTCAGGGAATGCTAAGTATAAGAACATAAAACTACTGAACTAAAACTACTGAAAGGTAAATTACAAGTACTGAAAAGGAAAATCATCACAACTACTGAAGTTAATAACTTGAGCTGTCGTGACAACTACTGATCACTCTGGTCTTCAGTCTTTGTCTTCAGTCTTTGTTCTTCAGACTTTTATTTCAGACGTTGTCTTCAGCTCATAGCTTCAGACTTTGTCTTTAGTACTACAGTTTCAGACTTTGTCTTCAGTACTTTACTTTCAGACTTTGTCATTAGTAGAAATCTTCAGATCTTGTCTTTAGACATTGTCTTCAGTAGAAATCTTCGGATCTTGTCTTCAGACTTTGTCTTCAGACCTTGTAATCAGCTGATGTCTTCAGCTATTGTGGTATTCTTCAACAGTTCTAATGTCTGTGGGACTTGGAGGTTTTTTTGATCAGGCTCCTTGGTTCTTTTGGTCCAACAATGTATGTATGTATGTATGTATCTGTGTATGTATGTATGCATGTATGTATGTATGTATGTATGTATGTATGTATGTATGTATGTATGTAGTATGTATGTATGTATGTATGTATGTATGTATGTATGTAGTATGTATGTATGTATGTATGTAGTATGTATGTATGTATGTATGTATGTATGTATGTATGTATGTATGTATGTATGTATGTATGTGTATGTATGTATGTATGTGTATGTATGTATGTATGTATGTATGTATGTATGTATGTATGTATGCATGTATGTATGTATGTATGTATGTATGTATGTATGTATGTATGTATGTAGTATGTATGTTATGTATGTATGTAGTATGTATGTATTATGTATGTTATGTATGTATGTATGTCTGTATGTATGTATATTTATGTATGTATGTATGTATGTATGCATGTATGTATGCATGTAGGTATGTATGTATGTATGTATGTATGTATGTATGTATGTATGTATGTATGTATGTATGTATGTATGTATGTATGTATGTATGTATGTATGTTTGGATGTATGTATGGATGTATGTATGTATTTACGTATGGATGTACGTATGTGTGTACGTATGTGTGCACGTAGGTGTGCACGTAGGTGGGCACGTACGTGTGGACGTACGTGTGCACGTAGGTGGGCACGTACGTGTGCACGTACGTGGGCACGTACGTGGTCACGTACGTGGGCACGTACGTGGGTACGTACGTGTGCACGTACGTGGCACGTACGTGTGTACGTACGTGGGTACGTACCTCTGTACGTACGTGTGTACGTACCTCTGTACGTACGTGTGTACGTACGTGTGTACGTACGTGTGTACGTACGTGTGTACGTACGTGTGTACGTACGTGTGTACGTATGTCTGTACGTATGTATGTACATACGTATGTATGTATCTATGTATGTATGAATGTATGCATGTATGTATGTATGTTGTATGTATGTATGTATGTATGTATGTATGTATGTATGTATGTATGTATGTATGTATGTATGTATGTATCTATGTATGTATGTATACATGTTGTTGGACCTCATATGCCCAAGACACATACAAGATTGATGTGGTTATCGAAGTCGGGTCTTACCCAATAACAAGTTATACAAACACCAATTAGTATTATTTGTTGATAAGATGAAACAAACAAATACCGGCACCAATTTAGAAAATTGGTTTTTCTAAAATGTTGCTTTTGCAAAAGAACAACATTATGTGGATAATTTGTTCATGAGAAATTGTTTGTTTCATTATTTAAGTGGGTTAAATAATAACAAATGAAAGTGTGTCTTTGTTATAAAAATAAAAGAGGTTATAATTTTATTAAATGAAGGGTTAAGAGTGTAACTATTTTTTAAAAACGAAAATGGGGGGAACCCATTTTACTTGGAAAATTTCGGCTGCCCAAAAAGGTGTATTGGGAGACACCTTTTGTATTGGTCCAAGCACTCTTTTCTCCTCTCTTACACTATTCATTCATTACAAAATTTTCTCTCTAACTTTTCTCAAGAAAAACTCTCTCAGAAGTGGCTGAAAATTCGGATTATACAAGAGAACAAGCTGAAATTTTCGGTTTTCTTGAGGAGCTAAGATAGAGACTTCTTTGGTGTTGTGCTTCCTAACAAGCTTGGTGTTTGGAAGGGCTTGTGGGTATACAATCTTGAGGCCTTCTCCTTTAAAGGCTATCTACTCAAGAACATCATCTTCTTCAATCTTTTCATCTACAACATTCGTTCATGAAAGGTTGTTTCTACGAAGACCCTATGGTTATTATTTTATGGTATGATAGCATAGTATTTCATATATATTTCGATCCTCATTCTTGGGTTTTGTTGGTGGTTTAATATGGTAAAATTTTTCAGATTATAAACCATAAGTTAACCCTTTTATTCCGATGCGTTTTCATAGTTTAAATGGTTAAACTAAGTGTTTTACTTATGACAAAACCCATCAATGGCATCTTGAGCCGGTATATGGAATATGTGCTTCAAAAGGTCTTGAAAACTTAGTTTTCATGGACCTTTTCAACCCATTAGGGGCAGTTTTGTTGTGGGTGTATGAATCCCTTATGTTTTAAGGTTTAATCTTGCATGCTTTAGTATAAACCTTGAAAGAATTATATCAAATGGTTGATTATGTTGTTGGGACAACCTTAAAGTTTTAGTTTATGTTGGCTGAAACTTTAGGGCTGAAATAAGGGATTCTTTTTTGTTCTTGGATGTTGAATGTGTTTCATATTATGGTGCATAACATATCCTTGGCCTCATGTGTTTGGTTTTGGTTTTGGTTGATTGTTGTATGTCATGTTGGTTGTTTCTTGAAAGGATTGTAATTTGTGTATTATATCTTGGGTTGTATTTTATTTGTTCATTTGATTATGTAATAAATAGATTAGGTGCATTTCTTTTATTAGAAAAATTGTATTAGGATATGATTTTTTTAAAAGAAGATGCACAAGATGAAGACTCAAAGAAGGACACAAAAAGACATGCACACTTGAAGCATTTGGATGTGGATTCAAGTGGGAGTTCATGGACACATTTTGATGTGTCATCTTCACTTAGGAAAGACCTTATGACAACACTTGTGATGGCAAACAAGTGTGGTCAACTTAGTGGCTATGGTTATGCACTCTTGTTTATATGTTTATGCTTGTTTAGATGTTTGTTGTTTGATTGTTTGGTTGATATTTGGATATGCATTACAAACTCTTTAACAAACTTAACAAGCTGAAAATTTGATGGTTTCTTATCATTAAATGGTTAATAAAAGGTTATTAAAAGGATTAATGGTTTTAATAAAAGAGGTTTTATAAAAAGTAAACAATAGGGTACCTTGTATTTGAAAGCATGAAATTTAAGATACATAGAGTTTTCTAAACTAAGATTATGAAAACTTAAATTCCTTTTCAACAAGCTTAACACCATCCTTTTGCACAACACTTGAGTCATTTGGAAACTCTTAATGGAATAAAGGTCACCTAACCATTTTTAGGGAACTTGTGACTTGAGGTGGGGATACCATATTTGTGGGATAAAGGTCACCTAAACACTTATGTTGGAAAACTCACATGTGTGTGCAAGTAGGGTAACTTGATTCGCAAACCATGTTAAATGGATCACCTACAATATGGTTTACAAAGGTGTTGATGGGATTAACATGCCCACTATACATATGATGTTTAAAGTCGATCCCATACCCTAGAAGTTGCAAGGTTTGCAATTGTCAAAACATTGACTACCTTGTAATTTAAATAATGGGATAAAGGTCACCTAACCACTATTTAAATGTAACGTTGGATTCTAGATTTTAATATTATGTAAGACACTTAAAAAGGGTATTAATTATTAAAATATGGACAATATTGAAATTACTAAAATTGAACTTTGCTATATTTTGTAGATGGCCACCAACAATAATGATAACAATGAAATCCCAACCGCTCACTCACTATCACTAAGAACCATTCTCCAAAAGGAGCGTCTAAACCATAACAACTTTATTGATTGGTTTCGAAACTTGAGAATTATTCTCAAGCACGAGAAACCATCATACATATTAGATGATCCGATTCCCAATCAAAACCAGTGAGGATGATATGGAGGCCTATAATAATTGGGTGAAATACACTAAGGACTCGGTCCAAGTGTCTTGCCTTATGTTGGCAAGTATGACTCTAGATCTCCAAAAGGAGTATGAACATCATGGAGCATATGACATGATAACCCAGTTGAAGGAAACGTTCCAACAACAAGCACGGGTTAAGCGCTTTGAAACGGTTCGAGCACTCCATGCGTGTCATATGGACGACACCCAATCTGTTTCATCTTATGTACTTAAGATGAAAAGCCACATTGACCGCCTCGAACGGTTGAATTGTCCCGTCTCGAAAGAGTTGGCTACGGATTTGATCCTCAACTCTTTGTCAAAAAGGTTTGACAATTTTTTCATGAATTACAACATGAAAGGGTGAGACAAGAAAATAAGTGAGCTTCACTCTATGCACAAAACTGCCGAGGCGGCCATGGGTAAAAGGGTTTTACCCATACTCACCATCAATGAATGTGGGAAGAAGAAGAGGCCTCACCCCGCACCCAAGGCAAATGTTGCCAAGGGTAAAGGGCACATTAGGGGAAAAAGAAAGGGAGTGGTTAGAGCGCCACCACCAAAACCAGTGGAGAAGAAGCAAAAGGTTGCTTCAATGACCCATGCTTTAAGTGTGGGGAGATTCGACAGTAGGTAAGAAATTGCCCAGTCCATCTCAAAGAGTTGCAAGCAAAAAGGGAAGTCGGACAAATCTCAGGTACAACTCAAAGAGTTGCATGTATGTATCTATATATGTATGTATGTATGTATGTATGTATGTATGTATGTATGTATGCATGTATGTATGCATGTATGTATATATGTATGTATGTATGTATGTATGCATGTAAGCATGTATGTATGCACGTATGCATATATGTATGTATGCATGTATGTAGGTATGTATGCATGTATGTATGCATGTATGTGTGTATGTATATATCTACGTATGTGTGTATGTATGTATGTATGTGAGTATGCATGTATGTATGTATGTATGTATGTGTGTATGTTTGTATGTATGTATGTCTTATGTATGTGTGTTTGTATGTATGTATGTATGTATGTATGTATGGATGTGTGTATGTATGTATGTATGTATGTATGTATGCAAGTATGTACGTATGTATGTATGTATGAATGTATGTATGTATGTATGTAGTATGTATGTATGTATGTATGTATGTATGTATGTATGTATGCGTGTATGTATGCATGTATGTATGCATGTATGTATGCGTGTATGTATGCGCGTATGTATGCGTGTATGTGTGCGTGTATGTGTGCGTGTATGTATGCATGTATGTATGCGTGTATGTATGCGTGTTTGTATGTATGTATGTATGTATGTATGTATGTATGTATGTATGTATGTATGTATGAATGTATGTATGTATGTCTGTATGTATGTATGTATCTATGTATGTATGTATGTATGAATGTATATATGTATGTTTGGATGTATGTATGTATATGTGGATGTATGTGTCTATGCATGTATGTATGTATGTATGAATGAATGTAAGTATGTATGTTTGGATGTATGTATGTATGTGTGGATGTATGTATGTATGCATGTATACATGTATGTTAGGATCAGTGATCTACGTTTGATTGATTAGAGAGTATAGCAGCGGAATTCTAACAATGAATTAGCCAATTCACAAGAACAAAAAGATATTCAATGTAAGAACAAAAACGGTTATAGATAGGGAGAATTCTGCAGATATATTTCATTCAATATTCGCTTTCGTGGTAACGGAATGTCACAATTACAATTAGGTCGACACCTCTTATATAAGAGATGTGACGTCTGCTGACGTCACTTGATAGTGACATCTAACAGAATTTATCACAACTACTGATAGTTAACATAACTACTGAAGATGTCAAACAGCTAACATCTTCTTACAAAAATGCTAAGTGTTAACTATTATTACAACTACTGAAAAGAAACTACTGAAACAATAACAACTGAAGAACATACTCTTCAGTCGTTTTACAAATATTGAAACAAAGAAACTAATAAAAGGTAAACCATCACAACTACTGAAGAAGACCTCTTCAGCTGTTGTGACAACGTCAGATACTTTGTCTTCAGCACTTGTGTTTTCAGACTTTGTCTTTAGCACTTGTGTCTTCAGACTTTGTCTTCAGCACTTGTGTCTTCAGACTTTGTCTTCAGCACTTGTGTCTTCAGACTTTGTCTTCAGCACTTGTGTCTTCAGAATTTGTCTTCAGCACTTGTGTCTTCAGACTTGTCTTCAGCACTTGTGTCTTCAGACTTTGTATTTAGCACTTGTGTCTTCAGACTTTGTCTTCAGCACTTATGTCTTCAGACTTTGTCTTCAGCACTTGTGTCTTCAGACTTTGTAATCAGCTGTTGTCTTCAGCTGTTGTGGTCTTTTTCAGAATGGTTGGCAGAATGGTTGGTCTTTTTCCTTCTTGATCAGTTGAGAAGATGACCCATATAAGCACTGGCCTGGAAATGAGTCTTTGAAGATTTGGTTGGCAATGTATGGATGGGAGCTCTGTATTGGGGAATTGGACACTGAGCTGTTCCCCCATCCATGAGACTCACTTCCCATGTATAAGCCTGTAGGATTCTCTGGTGTATGCTCTGAGAAACATGATTTGTGACAAGATCAGCGATCACAAGTTTGATGTATTAGAGTTCAAAGCAGCGGAATACGAAGAGGAATTAGACAAATTGTAGCAAGAGATCGAGACTTGTATACATTAAGATCACATACGGTTATAGTGAGAGAATATATATTTCTGATTCAAGGAATGTTTATAGATATAGAATATTTCTAATCAAATCATTCATATCATTCCCGTCATTCACTCTGTTATTACAATTGGTTGTCACTCCTTATATAGAGTGCAATAATCACTGCTGTTATCACGGAAAGTGACAACTGGCAGATCTAATACAAAAATAACTAACTCTTAACAAACTACTGAAATGTTCACAACTACTGAGAACATATCAGAGTGTTAAGTACAGAATATAAAACTACTTATTAGAAACTACTGAAATTACAACAACTGAAGAGCTCAGTCGTTTTACAAAACTACTGAAACATAAAACTACTGAAACTAGAAATATAAAACTACTGATATCACAACTACTGAAGAAGTACTCTTCAGCAGTTGTGACAAACTACTGAGGCTTCAGTACTTGATCTTCAGACTTTGACCTTGAGGTGTTTCATCAGCTGATGACTTCAGTAGATATCATCAGCTGATGTCTTCAGTCTTTGTCTTCAGACTTTGTACGTCAGTTGTTGATCTTCAACACTTGTAAACTCTTCAGCTGTTGTACTTCAGTACTTTGGTCTTTCAGCTTCAGCACTTGTGTTCTTTAGCTGTTGTACTTCAGCACTTTAGTTCTTCAGCTGTTGAAGTCTTCAGCACTTGATCTTCAGCTGTTGAAGTCTTCAACACTTGTCAAACTGCTGATGAGGCTTTCAGCAGTTGTTGTGGTACCATGTGGGACTTAGAGGTTTTCTGATCTTGGCTCATTGGTTCTTTTGGTCCAACAAACTCCCCCTGAACCAATGCAGCCAAAACCTCTAAATTATTTATTATCCCACTTATTGTTGGCAAAATGTTGGTCTTTTTCCTTCTTGATCAGTAGAGAAGATGATCCATGTAAGCTCCGGCCTGGGAAGAAATCTCAGATATTTGTTTGGCAGAGTATGAATGGGAACTCTGTTTTGGAGAACTGGACACAGAGTTGTTATCCCATTCATGAGATTCACTTCCCCGTAATGAGTCTGTACGACTCTCTTGTTTAGGCCTCAAGGAAGGTGATTTGTTCCTCCATGGTTAGCTCTTCAGCACCTCCTTCAAACAATGATTCAGGCCCATAATACTCAGACAGGTATTTGGCCTGTTTCCCATTCTTTAGCTCCACAGTTGTTATTATTTTGTAAGCAAACTCATCCGGTGATTACCCTCTAGGAACAACTAGAGCTCATTTTTCCTGACTTCCTCAAGCCTCTTGTAAACTAACCCTTTTTCACTATTTTGTTTTCCAGCATCTTCTGAGGGGTTAGATTAGCTTTGTAGGCTTTCTTGAAGTCTTCTAGGATTTCCCAGGGTGAAACTACAAAGACCAGAGAGATCACTTCATCTACGATCTTTTTCACCTGGCCAATGTATCTCTGAGGTATGTTTTTCTTATGAATTCTGTGAGAGACCCTGGGATCAGGCCAAATCCTCACTCTTTCCTTTTGATATTGAAAGGTATGCCTGAGAGTGTAAAGTCTGAGGGCTTGCTTCTTCATATTGATGATAGAAGATGTGGTTGCATAAGCTTTGTCAACTCTCTTCAGCAATTCCTCATCATGCTGTTTATGAAGCTCTTCTTCTTCTAGCTTCACTTTAACCATTTGTCTTTGGACTTCAGGAGTAATTGCTGAGGAGTGACTTGTGGCCTTAGGCAACTGAATCACAGCTGAGAGTGGCAGCCTATCTTCATCATCTTCTTCATCATCTTCTAGCCTCAATACCCTTCTCTTCTTCTTCAAGGGTATATCATCGGCTATGGGTTTTGAGGGTAAGGGAGTTGGTTTGGTGGGTTGTGATTTGGGTGGTTTTGGTGTGGGAATGTTGACAGGCTGTTCTAGCATTCTTGAGGTGAGTGTGGCTTTTGATTGCTTGGCTAGCTCAGTCCTGCTCCCAGCACCCGCTTCATTCAAAGCTTCAATAACAAGCCCCTTAGAATTGTAGGGGTTCCAACATGTTTATCAAAGCACATATAACATAGATTATATATATATAATAAAACGCAGTGGATTAAATTTAAAACATGTTAACAATATATTTGTTAAACCCATTTTAACAAGGAACCCCAACCCATGGATCTTTATACACAATACATACAATAGAACATAAAAGGTAAGAAGTGAATACAACCTTTTGTAGCTTCCTTCAAACCCGAAGTGAGAGCTGTGGAATGTGACTTTGTGGCTGAGTTTTCAAGCTAGAAAACCTCAAGGAGTGATACCCCAAGCTTGAACAAACAACTCCCTTTTGCTAGGTTTCGAACATCAAGTGTAGTTCTCTCTTTCTTGTTTAATTTTCAGCCTTGAACCTGAGTTTTCAAGCTGAAAATTGTTCTTCAAACCGTGAACTAAGAGGGAGAGAGAGAGGAGATTTCTTTTGTTGTGTTTTGGTGGAGTGTGTAAATGAAAAATCTGAATCAAGAGAGTGATTGCATGTGCTTGGAACCATCAAATAAGAGGTTCCCAAGACACAAAGGGGCGGCCGAATGGGCACCCTTTTTTGCCTCTCCAATTCAAATTTTTTTTAATACAATCCACCCTTTTGTAAAATTAAACCAATTTAATTTTATAACACATACAACTAGTCTTTTGTTATTGTTTAACTAATTTAAACAATGCACAAGAAATCCCTCATGAACAAATTACATTATATATAATGATGTTCATCTACAAAAGTGATTATTTAGAAAATCCAATTTTCTAAATTGGTGTAACTTATTATTTGTTATGATCTCATCAACAAATAAGTTATCTTTCGGTGTTTGTTAGGCTTGTTATTGGGTATGACCCGACTTGGATCATATCACACTAGCCACATCAATTTTATATGTATCTTGGGCAGATCAAATCTTTCAATCTCCCACTTGCACAAGATTCATAGAAGATTGATGCAAGCAGCAAATAACGCCAAGCAACGGTTTGCTACCCCTAATGTATATGACTAAGTGCCATTCAATAACATTATCCTTTTCAAGTACCTTACTTGAATATGTTTTAGGTGAACTAATCATTTATCCTTTTGTTCAGATGTCATGTTAAATCCAAGAGACACAGAATTGTCATTCTCTGATGATTTAACTTTAATAGGCCTTAGACATCTAACTCTCAACGAATAAGAGGAACAAATCCCATCTTGACTACATACGTCTCTCACAATCACTTCGTATCATACCTGAACTCAGTCTTATGTACTGCCCATATTTCAGAACAGCAAAGAACTAAGTCAAAGTACAATACTTGGTGAATATCAAGATCCATATGTATCTCAGGTCTGAGGATATAATGATATTCGCCTTTACTCAATATCTCTTATGACTAATCACAAAGATTCCATGCAGAAATAATTGAGTGCGGGTCAGTCCAATATCTATATCCCATAGATATCAATGAACCTTGGTAACAACCTCTTGCTCTATATTCATATCTTATGAACATCAACCAATCCAAGTTCATTATAGTCTTACATTCATAGTTGTTCCCACAAGTATGATCGACTACGGACGTTTAGAACTTTATTTATTCACGGATTTAAACATGCTAAAAGAAGAACAAATGAAAATAATAACCATATAAATAAGTCAAATAACATAAGTTCGAATATGCAAATACAAAATTCGACATCAAACCCAGTCACTGGAATATCTAAGTCCCATGGCACAAACATGACCCTCATGCTTTGCCTTTTCAAGGAGCTTTGTGAGTGGATCCGCAACGTTTTTATCAGTGTGGACTTTGCGAATACATATCTTTCCTTTTTCAACTTCATCCCTTATGTAGTTGAATCTCCGTTCAATGTGCCGAGTCTTTTGATGAGCACGAGGTTCCCTGATTTGAGCAATCGCACCCTCGTTGTCACAAAAGATCTCTAGGGGATCCTGAATGGAAGGGACTACCCCTAGATCGGCTATGAATTTCTTCAGCCATGCAGCTTCTTGTGCTGCCATTGAAGCGGCGACGTATTCTGACTCTGTAGTGGACAATGCTACGACTTCTTGCTTTGAGCTTTTCCAAGAAACAGCTCCCCCATTTAGAATAAAAATGTACCCCGATTGACACCGTGAATCATCTCGATCGGTTTGGAAACTCGCATCCGTGTAACCTCTTACAACGAGTTCCTCTTCACCAGACCCGTAGATCAAGAACATTCCTTAGTCCTCCTTAGGTACTTCAGAATGTTTTTGACAGCCATCCAATGACTATCTCCAGGATTTTGCTGGTATCTACTTGTCATGCTTAAGGCGCATGACACGTCCGGTCGAGTGCATATCATTGCATACATGATGGATCCTATAGCAGATGCATATGGGATTGCCTTCATCCTATTTTGCTCCTCCTTGGAGCTTGGACATTGAGTTGTACTCAATATTGTCCTCTTTGAATAGGTACAGTACCTTTCTTAGTGTTTTCCATCTTGAACCTTTTCAAGATTTTGTCAATGTATGCACTTTGATTCAAACCAATCAGCCGCCTTGATCTATCCCTATAGATCTTTATTCCTAGAATATAGGCGGCTTCACCAAGATCCTTGATGAAAAACAACTTCCAACCCAGGTTTTTACACCTCCATGGTTGGAATGTCATTTCCAAATAGTAGTATGTCATCAACATACAATACTAGGAAGGTTATTGTGCTCCCACTAGCCTTTTTATACACACAAGCCTCGTCAGCGTTTTTGATGAAGCCAAATTTCTTTACTTCATCATCAAAACGGTGATTCCAACTTCTCGATGCTTGTTTCAATCCATAGATTGATTTCTTTAACTTGCATACTTTGTTAGGATGTTTTGGATCAACAAAACCTTCAGGCTGAACCATATAGACATCTTCCTCAAGATATCCATTTAGGAAAGCGGTTTTGACATCCATTTGCCAAATCTCATAATCATAATGAGCTGCTATGGCAAACAATATCCTTATAGACTTAAGCATTGCAACAGGTGAGAAGGTTTCATCATAATCAACCCCTTGAGTTTGAGTGAAACCCTTTGCTACAAGTCTAGCTTTGTAAGTATCCAAGTTTCCATGCATGTCGGTTTTCTTCTTGAAAACCCACTTACATCCAACTACTTTGGAATTAAGAGGTGGCGCAACAAGTTCCCAAACTTGATTGTCATACATGGATTGCATCTCAGCGTTCATGGCTTCAAGCCATTTGTTACAATCCAAATTGGACATTGCATCATGATATGTGGTTGGTTCATCTGAATCTACCACATAGCATCCATCCATGAAAAATCCGTATCTTTCAGGTGGATTACTAGTTTTACCACTTCTGTGAACGTTTTGTGTGTATTGATCAACCGCTTGATCATCCTCAACATCCTCATGTTGAGTGCTAGTTTCAATCAAACGTGTATCGGGCTGTGGTTCTTGATCCTCCTCAAGATCCACTGTTCTACTACTAGTTCCTTCCATAAGGAACTTTGTTTCTAAGAACTCACCCTTTCTGGCAACAAACACCTTTTGTTCCAGTGGATCATAGAAACAATATCCCATAGAATCTCTAGGATATCCAACAAAGATACACTTGGTGGATCGGACATCTAATTTGTTTGGGGTGGGAGTCTTAACATAAGCCTCACAACCCCAGACCCTCAAGTATGATAGGGATGGAACTCTTCCATGCCATATCTCAAAAGGTGTCTTTTCCACCTTTTTGGTTGGGGCCATATTCAGAATACGGGCCGCGGAGAGCAAAGCGAAACCCCAAAATGATAGAGGCAATGTGCTTCTAGCCATCATAGATCGAACCATATCCAATAAGGTTCGATTTCTCCTCTCAGATACACCGTTATGTTGTGGTGTTCCAGGCGGAGTGAGTTGTGAGACGATCCCACAACTCTTAAGATGATCTTGAAAAACATCACTTAAGTACTCACCACCTCTATCGGTGCGGAGAACCTTAATTGATATGTTGAGTTGATTTTCTACTTCATTCTTGAAGATTTTGAACATTTCAAAAGCTTCATTTTTGTGTTTTAATAAATACACATATCCATAGCGACTATGATCGTCGGTAAAGGTAATGAAGTATCTTTCACCGTTCCTAGTCATTGGTTTAAAAGGACCACATACATCCGAATGTATGATACCTAATAAATCTTTTGCCCTTTCATTAGTTCCACTAAAGGGTGCCTTAGTCATTTTTCCTAGTAAACAAGATTCACATACATCAAATGAATCACATTCATTTGTGTTTAAAAGACCATTCTTTTGAAGTGTTTGTATACGTTTCCTGTTTATATGACCAAGACGACAATGCCAAAGATAGGTATCACTCAAATCTTGTTTGAGTCTTTTGGTGGTTGCTTGGTATATTGAGCTATCATATGTTGTGTTTTCATGAACCAATTCATAAATACCATTACAAGGTATAGCCTTAAAATAAAATACATGATTTAAAGAAACATGAATATCATTGTCAACAAACTTGAAATCATAATCATATTGTCTTAAACGGAAAACAGAAATTATGTTCCTAGTCAAACTAGGAGCATATAATACATTACATAAAATAACTTCCAAACCACTTGGAAGCTTCAAAATGTAGTCTCCTTGGGCTTCCACGTGTACCTTAGCGCCGTTGCCCATGAAGAGACTTATTTCCCCTTTTGCATAATGTTCATTTCTTTTGAACCCCTGCAACAAATTGCAAATGTGAGTTCCACATCCGGTATCTAATACCCATGTGTTAGAAGAAATAACATTTAGCTCAACATGTATCATATAAATTATACCTGAGGTTTGCCCCGCATCCCTTTTCTCTCTCAACTCTTTGAGATAGACTGGACAATTTCTCATCCAATGTCCTATCTCACCACATTTGAAGCATGGGTCGTTTACAGCAACCTTTTGCTTCTTCTCCTTGGGTTTCGGAGGTTCCGGCCTAACAACCATCTTCCCCTTTCCTTTGGTGTGCCCCTTTCCTTTGGCAACATTTTCCTTAAGAGGAGGTAGAGACCTTTTCCTTCTTCCACCTTCATTAATGGTGAGAACGGGTAAAACCCTTTTACCCATTCCCGCCTCAGCAGATTTGAGCATCGAATGAAGTTCATTTATGCTCTTGTCCCATCCGTTCATGTTGTAATTCATGACGAATGCCGCAAACCTTTTAGTTAGGCCATTAAGGATCAAATCCGTGGCCAACTCTTTTGAGACAGGACAATTTAGCCTTTGAAGGCGGTCGATGTGGCTTTTCATCTTAAGAACATAAGAGGAAACTGATTGGGATTCCTCCATCCGACATGCATGAAGCGCTCGAACCGTTTCAAAGCGCTCCACTCTTGCTTGTTGCTGGAACGTTTCCCGCAACTGAGTGATCATGTCATAGGCTCCATGGAGCTCATACTCCTTTTGGAGTTCGGGTGTCATACTTGCCAACATAAGGCAAGAGACTTGGACGGAGTCTTCCACATACTTCACCCAATCATTATAGGCCTCCATATCCTCCTCGTTAGGTTCATCGGGGATGGGATCATCATGGATGTAGGCCCGCTTCTCTTGCTTGAGAACAATTCTCAAGTTGCGGTACCAATCCATGAAGTTGTTAGGCGTTAGACGATCCCCTTGAAGAATCGCCCTTAAGGATTGGTTGCTTTGGTTTGGTACATCGTTATTAGCATTGTTGTGGTCGGCCATCTACAAGATTTTACAAAGTTCTATTTTAGAAATCGTTGATATAATTATATTTCATTTATTAATACCCCTTATTGTCTCATAGACTTATTAATAAACAAAATTTTAGAATCCAACGTTATATTTAAATATTGGTTAGGTGACCTTTATCCCATTATTTAAACAAACAAGGTAGTCATAAATGACAATTGCAACCTATTGCAACTTCTAGTGGTATGGGATCGTTTGAACATCTTATGTTTATAACGGCATGTTTACCCATCAACACCTTTTATAAAACACATTTTAGGTGATCCATTCAATATATTTTATAAATCAAGTCGTCCTACTTACACACACGTGTGAGTTTACTACATGAGTGGTTAGGTGACCTTTATCCCACAAACATGGTATTCTCACCTCAAGTCACAAGTTCCCTCAAAGTGGTTAGGTGACCTTTATCCCACTAAGAGTTTGCAAGTAACCTAAGTGTTGTGTAAAAGGATGGTGCTTAACTTGTTTTTTTTTTTTATAAAAGGGATATACAATTTCATAATCCTTGTTAAGAAAAATCTATGTACCATATGATTGTATGCATTCAACCATATGGTACCCTATTGGTTCTTTTAAATAAAACCCCTTTTATTTTCAAACCATTAACTCTTTTGTTTGAACCATTCTATATATGCTTAATGATTTGAGAACCAATTATATGTTAATAGTTTGTTTTAGTTGACAGTTGTAAATCACATCCAAATAATCAAAACAAACATCATCAATGCATTCAACCAAACATCAAACAAAACATCCAAATATGCATAACAAAGCATACTAAGTTGAGCACACTTGTTTAGCCAAAACAAGTGTGTCAAATGGTCTTGTCCTAAGGGTTAAGAAACATGACACATGGATGACAAAGGGACTCCCACTTGAATCCATATCTTCAAGCATCCTCTTTGTTTTATCTTTTCATCAAGTCTTGATCTGAGCATCCTTTACAAAATATGTATCCTAATACATCTTTCTAGCAAAGGAAAAAAAACTCCTAATCTATTTATTACAAACCATTTGAATGAATAGATTACAAAGCAAAACTTGAAACTTAAATTAAATAATTACATGCCCAAATGAATATAACTAGATAACCAATCAATCAAACAATCCATATGGTCAAGGCTTTGTTATGCATAAACAACAAACAACCAATAACACTAAACAAAAAGGCACGGTTTTGGCAGCCCCATATCAACCCATTTTCTTGGCCAACATTAACCAAGAACACATGGGTTTAGTCCAAACAAACAAACAAAAGATCAAGATTTTAAAGATCATAATATGCATAAGGTAAGATCTTTAAAACATCAATAAAAGGGGGCACAAAACAGCCTACAAACTCACGGATTTGAGGTGTTAAGCACCCAAAAAACGTGAACAAGTGAATGAAAAAAAAGTATGCATATGTATAAGTGGCTCTTGATGCCATTGTAGGGGTTCCAACATGTTTATCAAAGCACATATAACATAGATTATATATATATATATAATAAAACGCAGCGGATTAAATTTAGAACATGTTAACAATATATTTGTTAAACCCATTTTAACAAGGAACCCCAACCCATGGATCTTTATACACAATACATACAATAGAACATAAAAGGTAAGAAGTGAATACAACCTTTTGTAGCTTCCTTCAAACCCGAAGTGAGAGCTGTGGAATGTGACTTTGTGACTGAGTTTTTCAAGCTAGAAAACCTCAAGGAGTGATACCCCAAGCTTGAACAAACAACTCCCTTTTGCTAGGTTTGAACATCAAGTGTAGTTCTCTCTTTCTTGTTTAATTTTCAGCCTTGAACCTGAGTTTTTCAAGCTGAAAATTGTTCTTCAAACCGTGAACTAAGAGGGAGAGAGAGAGGAGATTTCTTTTGTTGTGTTTTTGTGGAGTGTGTAAATGAAAAAAATCTGAATCAAGAGAGTGATTGCATGTGCTTGGAACCATCAAAATAAGAGGTTCCCAAGACACAAAGGGGCGGCCGAATGGGCACCCTTTTTTGCCTCTCCAATTCAAAATTTTTTTAATACAATCCACCCTTTTGTAAAATTAAACCAAATTAATTTTATAACACATACAACTAGTCTTTTGTTATTGTTTAACTAATTTAAACAATGCACAAGAAATCCCTCATGAACAAATTACATTATATATAATGATGTTCATCTACAAAAGTGATTATTTAGAAAATCCAATTTTCTAAATTGGTGTAACTTATTATTTGTTATGATCTCATCAACAAATAAGTTATCTTTCGGTGTTTGTTAGGCTTGTTATTGGGTATAACCCGACTTGGATCATATCACACTAGCCACATCAATTTTATATGTATCTTGGGCAGATCAAATCTTTCAAGAATATGCTTCAGACGAAAGATCTTGGTGGTGATTGCCAAGATACTGTCCCTGGACCAAGCTTTGATTTCGATCATTGATCTTCCAAGATATTTTGCAATAAATCTAATCATGATCTCAAGCCTTTCTCTTTCTAACACTTCATAACTTGCCCATCTATTGGATTCTTCAATCTCTAATCGTCGAATCTCAGAGTCAAGTTTATTGGTGTCATGGCCTTGCCTAAACAGCTGATCAATGATGTTGTCCATTGATCTGCTGTGTCGGCATCAGCCTCTTTTATCAGTAGCTCCAAGGCTTTATCTTCAGCAATATGATCATCAGCACTTTTCTTTCGCTTGTAGGTGAGCAGTGGTTGCTGTTCTTTCTCCTCCTCTTGGGCTTGCTTCTCTTCCTTCTTTTCCTCTGTTCTTTTCCTCTTCTTTCTTTCACTGCAGTACTCTCCCCCTTTTTGGATGCATTGGAGGAAGGGGTTTGTACCGCAGAAAGATTCTTTTGTAAAGCAGCATCAATCAAGGGTTGTAAAGTTGAGGAAAGCCTCTCATCAATGGCTTTAGTCACAATATCAGTGATTATGGGTGTGATGAGAGGGAGGGAATTTTGAAGTATAGCACCTATTTGCCCAGGAGGGTTCTGTTCCTGAGAAATAGGGCCTAAAGCAGAGGCAGGTGGTTGAGTTTGGAGTGGCTCAGTGTTTGGGGAACCTTCAAGTGAAGGTGCCATCTGTGGGTGGGTAGAGGCAGATGGTCTTTCTCCTTGTGAGAGTTGATCAAGTAGGTTTTGCAGCCTACTGACTTTCTCTTCAAGGATTGTGTTCTGGGCAAGAACATCATAGAAAAAGCCCAGGTCATCATCAACCGAAGCTGAATCATCTGACCTCCTGCTTAGAGCAGGATTTACATGCACTGGGTGTAGACCAGTTGGTGCATGTCCCCCTTGTGGTTGGTACTGGGGACTTCTAGCCTCAGGACAGTGTCCATCATCAGCTGTTGCCTCTAGTGAGGTCTTAGCAATGTTACCAGCCTCATTCTGATCATGTGCTGAGTCAGAGGAGGTGGCAGCCTCACTAGATAATCTAAGCTCCTTGTCTACACCAGTAGATAGAAGTGGTAAACTCCTGTGCTGTGGGTTCGCAAGTGCACTGTGTTCCTCCCCCTCAATTGTAGAGGTGTTCCCAGTAATAAGTGGTTTCTGGGGAGGGGGTGAGGAGTGCAGTTGAGTCAGCACTTGTGCAACTATTAAAGTTGGGCTGTGAGGGGCGGTTGTTTGGGGTGAAGGGATAGAAGCAGTGTGCACCTGGGGAGGTTGGTGCTCTTCAATGGCAATCCCCTCAAGTGAGGAAGATCCCAGATATGTAGGTGCCCCTTGTGTGGTTGCTGCAGGCTCCTGTTGAGAGGAAGCCTGAGCGGCTATGGCTGGAAGAGTCATTGTATCCACTAGGGGGTTTGGACTAGTGGATATATCCTGCGTTCGTGTTGCAGCGGCATCCTCAGGGGACTCAATTCCCTGAGTAGCCGTTTTGGGTTTCTTTTTGGTGGGTTTGGTGGGGACTTTTGATTTGGAGGTGGTGGCTGTGGGTTCCAGCTGCGTGGGTTTTCGCAGCTTGGCAGCCATTTTGAGTGTCTGGTCAGAGTTGTGCCGGGAGTATACTTCCGGCAGAACAGCCGTAGCAGGGACTCCCAAGCCAACAAGTCCCTCAGCATTAACCTGGTTTGTAATGATGGCCATTATGAACCGTGGATATAGTATCCAACGGTTGGCAGTTAGTTTTTGAGCCATATCCTTGAGCTCCGAAAATATTATTTCTGAAAAGTTTAGCGGTTGTTGCTCAAGAATAGAATACATTACCTGCTGCCATTTTGTCGACATTTGATCCCAAGACGACGTCTTAGGAGCCAAACATACATTCACCATGTGAAAAATTAGGCGTTCAGCGTCAGGAAAGTGTTTCTTCATGATAGTGGAGGCACTGAGATCGCCTTGATATCCATGTTGGGCAAAGGATAGATCTGTGGTGCCCTTCAGATATCCAGCATGAGAACTAGCATCATTCAGATGAAGAATTTGGCGGATTATTGCAGGAGTGATGACTACTTCTTTGTTATTGACGACCGACTGGAGAGATGGTGTGTTGTTCTCCCCAGTGGTAATAGTAACGTTCATCCAAAATTGTTGAAGGGATTCGGCATGTAGTATGGGATTCAGATGAAATGCCGCATTGTATTGGGATTGAACCATAAGATCGATAGCAGTATCCAACTTAGTCCAGATAGGCAATTTAGTAAGGTAGGCAACACAGTTGTGTCGGGGTTTAATTTGCATGGACGCCATTGAGAAGAGGGAAGTTTTGGAGAGGAACGTTAGGTTTGAAGAAGATGAAGCATGAGGACTTACTTCAGGGATATTTATAGGGTACGGGTAAGAAAACGACTGAAGGATGTGGTGTTAGTCATCAGTAGTTTTAAACGACCGTTGACATGGTATTATCCTTTCAGACGTTGAAACAACTGAAGTCGTGGTGTTAGGCATCAGAAGTTAGAAAACTACTGAAGCCCGTGGTTTTAACTTCAGATGATTGAAACAACTGAGGACTTGTTGTTTGTCATCAGTAGTTGTGAACTACTGAAGACAGTGGTTTAGTCATCAGCTGTTGTAAACAACTGAAGACTTGGTATTAGTCATCAGTAGTTATAAAACTACTGAAGACATGGTTTTGCTTCAGTTGTTTAGAATGAAACAGCAGTTGTGGAAACGACTGAAGAGAAAGTTCTCTTCAGCTGTTTTCGTCAATTCTTAGCTTGTCAGCTGTTTCATACTGTCCTCAACACATTCATCAGCCTTTTTGGCTGATTTCAGTTGTTTCATAGGACATCAGTACTTATCTGTTTTTACTGATTGCAGTAGTTGTAGCTGCATCAGTAGTTGTAACTACATCAGTAGTTTAGAACAGATGAAGTACTTCGGTACTTGTGAGACATTTAGCCTTCAGTAGTTATAAAAACTGCTGAGGGTAAAAGAGCTCATCAGTACTTATATGTGACATAGTTACTAATGATCATCAGTACTTATTACTAAGATCATCAGTAGTTGTCACTTATTCTAGCTGTAGCATACCAAGCCTTAACACCAGGTTTTGGAAAGTTGAACTATCCAAGGCTTAGTAAAAATGTCTGCAAGCTCATCAGCACTAGGCACAAACTTAGGATCAATCAGACCTTTTTCAAAACAATCCCTTATAAAATGATGTCTCATCTCTATATGTTTGGTCCTAGAGTGCTGGACTGGATTTTTGACAATGCAAAGAGCTGAAGCACTATCCATTAACAATGGAGTCTTAGTCTCTGTAATGCCATAATCCAAAAGTTGGTTTTGAAGCCAGAGTACCTGAGATGTACAACTTGCAGCTGCAATGTACTCTGCTTCAGCAGTTGATGTAGCAACTGAGGTCTGTTTCTTCTCTACCAAGAAATCAAGCAGTTGCCTAGGAATTGACATCCACCAGAAGTTGATTTCCTGGTCAACTTACACCCTGCATAGTCACTGTCAGAAAAAGCAACTAATTTACCAGAATGTCCAGTAGAATACCATAAACCTAGAGATGGAGTGCCTTGCAGATATCTAAAGATCCTCTTGACTGCAATCAGATGAGACTCTTTAGGTGCAGCCTGAAATCTAGCACAACACATGTAGCAAACATAATATTTGGTCTAGAAGCTGTTAAATACATCAAGGACCCAATCATACATCTGTAAAGTGTTTCATCAACCACTTTACCTTTCTAATATGTATCCAGTTGTGTGGTGCTGCACATGGGGGTAGAACAGGGTTTACAATTTTGTAAATCAAACTTTTGCAAAAGATCTTTTGTGTATTTGGACTGATGAATGAAAATTCTATCAGCCTTTTGTTTGATTTGCATCCCCAGAAAGAACTGTAATTCTCCCATGGCACTCATTTCAAACTTCTGTTGCATCAACTTTGTAAAGGCATCACACAACTTTGGATCAGAGGATGCAAAAATGATATCATCTACATAAATTTGAACAAGTAGATTATGCTGCCAAGCTTTCTTAATGAATATGTCTTATCTATGGAGCCTCTAGTGAAATTATTTTCCAGAAGAAAGTTTGATAATGTCTCATACCAGGCTCTAGGAGCTTGTTTTAACCTATAAAGAGCCTTATCAAGCTTATACACCCATTAGGATGTTTATTGTCCTCAAAGCCTGGAGGTTGACATACATAAGCCTCTTCTTTAATTTTCCATACAAAAATGCACTTTTGACATCCATTTGAAAAACTTTAAGGTTTCGATAAGCAGCATAAGCTAAAAAATCGAATTGCTTCCAGTCTGGCTACAGGGGCAAAGGTTTCATCATAATCAATACCTTCTTCTTGTGCAAACCCCTGAACAACCAGTCTGGCCTTGTTCTTAACAATAAGCCCATTTTCATCAGTTTTGTTCCTAAACACCCATTTAGTGCCTATTGCACACTTACCTGGATGTAGAGGAACCAGTTCCCACACTTGCTGTTTCTTGAACTGAAGAAGCTCAAGCTGCATGGCATCAACCCATCCATTGTCCTTTAAAGCAATGTGATAATTCTTTGGCTCTTGCTGACTAATGAAGAGAGCATAGAAGCAGAAATTTGACAATTGACTTCTTGTTGATACTCCAGCAGTGATATCACCAATGATTTGAGACATAGGGTGATTCTTCAGATCTTGATACACAATAAGATCTGTGCAAGTGTTTGTAGCAGGCTCAGCAATAACAGATGGTGATGGTGAATCATTTCCTTGAAACCAATCAGTGGATGGTAATTCAAAGGAAGTTGAATTCGAAGAGATCTCATCAGCATTTGTTGTGGATGGTGCTGCTGGAGCTACAGGAACATCAGGTCTAGCTGAATCAGGCAGCTGATCACTAAACCTGAAGAGGTGAGTACTGCAATCATCATCATCATCAGCAGTACCACCAGGTGGTGAACTGTTGACAGGAGCAACAGCAGGAGTTTTTAAGGAACATATTGCAGTATGTCCAAATCAAATAACTCCACAGGGCTTTGTGGAATCTTGTCCTTTGGAGATTTATTGAACTTAACATGTAGAGTTTCTTCAACCATTTTTGTTCTACAGTTGAAGACTCTGTATGCCTTGCAAGTAGATGAATAACCAACAAAATACCCTGCATCCACCTTAGGATCAAATTTATGGAGTTGATCCTTTGTGTTGAGAATAATACACGGACACCCAAATGCTTTGAAAAATGAAATCAGAGGAGCCAAATGATGGAGAACTTCATATGGAGTCTTCATCAACCTCTGATTTACTAAAACTCTATTTTGCACATAGCAAGCTGTGTTGACAGCTTCAGCCCAAAAGGTCAGTGGCAAACCTGAGTCAGCCAGCATGGACCTTGCAGCTTCAATGAGGGTCCTGTTCTTTCTCTCCACTACTCCATTTTGTTCTGGAGTCCTTGGAATGCTAAACTGCCTTTTGATTCCCTTTGAAAGATAGAAGTCATCAAGTGTATGATTTCTGAATTCAGTTCCATTGTCACTCCTAATACACTTGACTGGAAGGGAATACTGCTTCTCAATATACAACACAAAGTGAATAATCTTCTGAGCAGCCTCATCCTTTGAATGTAGAAAGAAAGTCCATACAAATCTGGAGTAATCATCCACAATTACCAGACAGTATTTCTTCTGCCATGCTCATTACACTCACAGGACCAAATAGATCCATATGCAGTAATTGCAAGAAGGCAATGGACTTAGGCACTTCAATAGGAGGAAATGAGACTTTGTGCTGTTTTCCTTTTAAACAAGCAGTGCAGGTTTCATCACAGTGAAAATCCTTTATTGGTAAGCCTCTGACTAAACTATTGTGGGTAAGCTGATTCATGTTTTTGAGATTAACATGACCAAGCCTTCTGTGCCACAGTTTAGATTCTTGAGAAGAGGCTTTGGAAAATAGGCAAGGATTTCCTTTGAGATCTATTTTCTTGGAAAGATCTAAGGCATACACTCTTCCTGTCCTGTTGGCTCTCAGGAGAGTGTGATCATCCAACACCTTGTCAATCAAGTGCAAAACTTTGGATGACAGAATCCTACAGTTTTGACTGGTGAAAAGAGCAACATGGCCTTTATCACACATTTGACTGACACTCAAGAGATTGTACTTGAGATTTTCCACATGATTAACATCATCAAATTTGATTTCTCCATTGGAGACAAAACCCTTACCAATGATGTAACCCCTAGCATCATTGCCAAAAGAAACAAATCCCTTCCTTCCTTGAGAGTAGTCATGAAGAAGAGAGCTGTTCCCAGTCATGTGCATAGATCCCCCACTGTCTACATACCAAATGTTATTTTGGCATGTTGAAGAACCCTGCAATAATAAACAATCAGTTAGTTTTAGAGACCCAAACCTTTTTGGTTTTGGGCCTGGTCTCATCAATAGATGGTAAACTAACTGGTTTATTTGAAACAACAGCCTGAGAGGAAGAAGATGGTGTAGAAGAGGAGTCCTTTGGCTTGGACCTCCTTTTCTGTGGTTTCAACATAGGAGTATCTAGTTGGTTAACTCTACCCAACAGATGTTCAACCATCATTACCAGCTGTGTCTGATTTTGTGATAAAGCTTTCAGCTCATCAGACACATGCCAGTGGAGTTTGATAAGTTCCTATTTTGCACCTTCTTCTTCTGAGCACTCTCAGCTGTCACCTGTTTAACCCTTCCTTTTTGGATTTCTTTGAGGACTTAAGGGTTACAGGATTTGATGTTGCTGATACAAATGTGGTCTCAAACTCAGTTTTCATTTTTACCATTTTCTCATTAATTTCTTCTTTTTGTTTGAGTTTGGAACCTCTTTTGTACCAACAATCATCTGTAAGATGATTGAACAAACCACATACTTCACATGGTTTCTTCTTCATCTTAGGTTGATCATCAACTAAAGAGGGTGAAGCAACTGAAGACTTGTTCTTCAATGCTTTGGAAGCATTGTTTGCTTTCTTGACTGCCTCTTTAGTAGTCTTCAAACTCTTTCTACAGGCAGTTTTCTTCTCTTCAGTACTGACAGCAGTTGAAGTTTGAACTTCAGGTGTTAAATCCTGCTCTCTAGTCCTTTCAGGACCTTCAGAATTTACTCCTGAGTTGATCAACTCATTATCATGTGAGTGTCAGCATTTAAACCATCAACATCAGCTGATAGGTTCAAAGAGGGCTTGATGCTGACTGCTACTTCTGATTGTGCTGTATCAGAAGGTAGATCACATGATGTGATGGATTGGTTTATCACTCTCACCATCAGATTCTACCTCTGCTCTTGGGGTAAATCTGTAGGTGGAGCAGTGTGATTGTAACCAATTCCAAACTTCACATTTGAAGCAGATTGCTTACTAAGAAGCATTTCAAAACCTTTGCATGATTGTACCCATCTATCACACTCTACCTGGGTAACTGCAAGGGTTTCTTTGAGATCTTTTTACTTCTCTAGAAGTACCTCTTCTCTAGCCTTATCATCATTATTTGGCAATTCAGTTTATAAATCTCATCATTTTTATCTTTAAGCACAGACTCAAACTCAGCTTTGTTTTTGGAAATTATTTGTTCTAGCTCAATGTTCTTATTAATTAGAGCTACATTTGCTTCTCTAATGGAAGCAAATGCTGCTATGCATGGTTCAGAACATAATTTGGCTTTTGCCTCAGAGGATACCTGTGATACCTGAGGTGTAGAGGCATTAGAAAATGAAGTATGAGCAGACTCCAAAGCCATAAGAGCTAGATTCCCAAAAGGACTGTCACCACCATGTTGACCAGCACCTGAGAACAGTTGGTCATGACCAGACATGTCATCTGGTAAACTGCTCCAGTCAACAACTCCTGGGGTGAAGAAGCTGTGTTGTTGAGGTTGAGTTTGTTGATGAGATTGGGATGGCTGAGGTTCTGGTAGTGCATGAGGTTGTGGTGCCATAGGAACTTGAACTTGATTTGACTGTGGCATGTAATAACAAGGGTATGGATATGGCATTTGACCCTGAGGAACAAAATATGCCGGAGATTGTTGTTGAGGATGATGACTAGAAGTGACAGGATGTTGCCCTCTGTGTTGTTGACTATTGCCAGGAAAAGTCACAAAGGGTGCAGTGGAGTTAGATCCAGTTGATCTACAATCTCTTGCAAAGTGTCCAAGCCTTTGGCATTTGTGACACCTCAACTTGCTCTTGTCAAAACCAACTTTGGTTTTGCCTGAGAGTCCTGGGAATTTTCTTCCAGTTCTTTTGTAGAACTTCTGAGATCTGATATTTATCGGGCCATTTGGCTCAAAATATCCATCTCTTCTAAGTCGTCATCAGCAATCCCCTTGAGATCATCCATAATGAAGCATAAATTGTCATTATTACATCCAGTAAACTGACCATCAATACTCACAAATGCAGAATCAGAAGTGCTTGAAGAGAATTAATATGCTCATCATACTGGCATTCAGATGAAGCATATTCTGACTCATGACCAACCAAGGCAGTGTTGCCTGGTGGTACAAAGTCTTCAGTGAGCTTTCCAGATGAAGACAGCTTTCTCTTCTTCTGTTCTATCTCTCTTTCAAACGTGAGCAGTTTCCCATGGAGTTGGGTGAGAGATAGTTTGTCCAAACTTGCACTGGAGCGTAGGACAATAGTATATGGTCTCATCTCTCAGGCAGTGATCTGAGAAATCTGTTATTCATTTGGATATTTGTGTACTCAAGTTTGACCATTTTTAGTTCAGAGATCAACAAGAGAACCGCTCATATTGTTAAGTCAGTGTCTCACCCTTTCTATGAGAGAATGTCTCATATTGTTGGGCAAGAATTTCTCTATTATTTGCCAAGACCTCATCTGTTCCTCCAAATTGTTCTTTCAAGGCATTCCAAGGTCATGGGCAGTTTCATGATGCATTAGCCCAGAATAGATTTCATGTGGCAGTGCCATGGCCAGAATTCCATGGGCTTTTGCATCAATTTCAAGCAACTTCTTATCCTCATCTGAGTATTGCTCCCTCCTCTTCGGAACCATTTGATTGGTTTTCGGGTTATCACCATAGGCTTGTGTGGACCATGTACCACTGATGTCCAACAACCTGCGATGTTAACAGATAGGTGATGGAGCATTCGTCGTGCCATATGTTATACTCATTCCTAACCAGCATGGTGGCTTGGTTGAGGAACCAGTATTGTGAGGATCATTGGAGGGAGTAGTCACAGACCACAACAAACTCAATGAAAAACCAAGGAAAGATCTCAGGATGAATGACCAGGAATACAGAAAATTCAATCTCTATAACCGTTTCTTGCAAAAACAAAAGCTAATTCAATCAAATTAGATCTTGAATAGCAGTTTCAATGATCAATATTAGATCGATCAATGATTAACGGCTCTGATACCATTTGACAGGATCAGCGATCACAAGTTTGATGTATTAGAGTTCAAAGCAGCGGAATACGAACAAGAATTAGACAAATTGTAGCAAGAGATCGATACTTGTATACATTAAGATCACATACGGTTATAGTGAGAGAATATATATTTCTGATTCAAGGATGTTTATACATATAGAATATTTCTAATCAAATCATTCATATCATTCGTCATCACTTGTTATTACAATAGGTTTTCACTCCTTATAGAGTGCAACAATCACTGTTGTTATCACGGAAAGTGACAACTGGCAGATCATACAAAAATAACTAACTCTTAACAAACTACTGAAATGTCACAACTACTGAGAACATATCAGAGTTTTAAGTACAGAATATAAAATGATTAGAAACTACTGAAATTACAACGATTGAAGAACAAGCTCTTCAGTCGTTTTACAAAACTACTGAAACTAGAAATATAAAAATACTGATATCACAAATACTAAAGAATTACTTCAGCAGTTGTGACAAACTACTGAAGAAGTATCTCAGCAGTTGTGACAAATACTGAGGCTTCAGTACTTGATCTTCAGACTTTGACCTTTAGGTGTTTCATGAGCTGATGACTTCAGTAGATATCATCAGCTGATGTCTTCAGTCTTTGTCTTCAGACTTTGTACGTCAGTTGTGATTTCAGCACTTGTAAACTCTTCAGTTGTTGTACTTCAGTACTTTGGTCTTTCAGCTTCAGCACTTGTGGTTCTTTAGCTGTTGTACTTCAGCACTTTAGTTCTTCAGTGTTGAAGTCTTCGGCACTTGATCTTCAGCTGTTGAAGTCTTCAGCACTTGTCAAATGCTGATGAGGCTTTCAGCAGTTGTTGTGATACCATGTGGGACTTAGAGGTTTTCTGATCTTGGCTCATTGGTTCTTTTGGTCCAACAATTTGTTCTTCCATGGTCAGGTTCTCGGCTTCACCATCAAACAATCCTTCTCGCCCATACAGCTCTGAGATGTACTTGGCTGTTTACCATTTTTGAGCTCAACTGTTGTAATCTGTCGGTATGCAAAATCATCAGGATGAGTCCCTTCAAGTAACAGACTGAGCCTTTTGTTTGAAGTTCTCAAGCGTCTTGTAGACTAACCCCTTTTTATAATTCAGTTCTCTAACATCTTTTGGGGTGGTTGTTTAGTCTCATAGGCCTTCTTGAAGTCTTCTACAATCTCCCAGGGTGATCTACAAGGACCACTGTGATCTCTTCATCTACGATCCTTTTGACTTGGCCCTTGTATCTCGAAGGAATGTCTTTCTTTACAATCCTGTGAGCCACCCTAGGATCAGGCCATACTCTCACCTTTTCCTTCTGATATTGAAATGTGTTGGCAAGGGTGTACAACCTCAGAGCTTCTTTCTTCATACTAATAATTGATGACGAAGCAGCATAAGTTTTTTCAATGCTTTTCAGCATTTAATCATCATGAACTTTTGCTGCTGTTCTTCTTCAATCGTTACTCTCACAGCTTCCATCTATGAGGTGGGAGTGATGGGCATGGGTTTGGCTTTCCCAATGTTAGAACTGCAGACAGAGGCAGCCTATCTTCTTCCACATCATCCTCTTCTTCTTCTACTTCTAGCCTCAACACCCTTCTCTTCTTCTTCTTAGGTGCATCATCGGCTGTTGGTTTAGATGGTAAGGGAGTTGGTTTTGTGGGTTGGGTTGTGGTTGTTTTGGGAGGGAATGTTGACAGGCTGAGTTAGCATTTTGGAGGTGAGTGTTGCTTTTGAGTATTTGGCTAGCTCAGTCCTGCTCCCTGCTCCTGCTTCATTCAAAGCTTCAATAACAAGTCCCTTAGTATATGCTTCAGATGAACAGATCTTGGTGGTGATTGCCAAGATACTGTCCCTGACCAAGCTTTGATTTCGATCATTGATCTTCCCAGATATTTTGCAATAAATCTAATCATGATCTCAAGCCTTTCTCTTTCTAATACTTCATAACTTGCCCATCTATTCTGGATTTCTTCAATCTCTAATCGTCGAATCTCAGAGTCAAGTTTATCGGTGTCATGGCCTTGCCTAAACAGCTGATCAATGATGTTGTCCATTGATGCTGTGTTCGGCATCAGCCTCTTTATCAGTAGCTCCAAGGCTTTCTCTTTTTCCTTCTCTTTATCGGTCTCCACATTCAACTCCAACTCCTTTTCCATACTCTCCCTTCTGTTTCTTTCCCTTTTCTTTCTCCTCTGTACTCCTCTTTCTTTCCTTCATGACTTAATCTCCCCCTTTTGGTTGCATTGGTTGCAAGGGGTTGATGCCAGAAAGTTGTTGCCCACAACCTCCTCTATCAATGGGTGTATTACTGAGGAAAGCCTCTCAGCAATGGCTTTGATCATGATGTCAGTGATTATGGGTGTGATGAGAGGGAGGGATTTTGAAGGATAGAAACTATCTGCTCAGGAGGGTTCTGTTCCTGAGAAATAGTGCGAGAAGCAGAGCAGGTGGCTTAGTTGTTGGGAGTGGCTCAGTGTTTGGGAGACCTTCAGATGAAGGTGCCATCTGTGAGGTGGTAAAGGCAGATGGTCTTTGTTCCTTAGAAGTTTTGGCAAGCAGCTCTTTGAGTCTTCTCACCTCCTCTTCCAGGATGGTGTTTTGGGCGATTACATCGTAAAAGAAGCCCAGGTAATCATCAGTAGATACTGAATCACTTGACCTCCTGATAGGATCAGGATGAACATGCACTGAGTGTAGCTAGTTGTAGTATGTGCCCCTTTGTCTTGGAACTGGGGACTTCCTGCCTCAGGACTGTGTCCGTCATTAGCAGTGCCTCTGGTAAGGTCTTAGTAATGGTACCATTACAACTGATCATATGCTGACGCAGGAGAAGTGGCAGCCTCACCAGAAGTTCCAATCCCATGCTACACTAGGAGAAGGAACATTGTAACCCCTATGCTGTGGGTTCTCAGCTGCACTTTGGTCCTCCCCTCAATGGTAGAAGTGTTCCCAGTAGTATTGGTATCTGGGGAGGGGGTGAGGAGTGCAACTGAGTCAACACTTGTGCAACAAGTAATGTAGGACTTTCGGGGGCAGTTGCATGGGGGATGGGGTAAAAGCAGTCTGCACTGGGGAGGATGGTGCTCTTCAATGGCAATCTCCTCAAATGAGGAAGATCCCAGATTGGTGGGTACCCCTTCTGAGGTTGCTGCAGGCTCCTTTTGAGAGGAATCCTAAACGGCTGTGGCTGGGAGAGTCCATATATCCACTAGGGGTTATAACCAGTGGATATAGCCTGCGTTGTGTTGCAGGGGCATCCTCAGGGGACTCATTTCCCTGAGTAGCCTTTTTGGTTTTCTTTTTAGTGGGTTTGGTGGGGACTTTTGATTTGGAGGTGGTGGCTGTGGGTTCCAGCTGCGTGGGTTTGCGCAGCTTGGCAGCCATTTTGAGTGATTGGTCAGAGTTGTGCCGGGAGTATACTTCAGGCAATACAGCATAGCAGGGACTCCGAGGCCAACAAGTCCCTCAGCTTGAAGCTGGTTTGCATTATGGCCATTATGAACCGAGGATATAATATCCAACGGTTAGCAGTTTGTTTTTGAGCCATATCCTTAAGCTCTGAAAATAGTATTTCCGAAAAATTTAAAGGTTGTTGCTCAAGATGGAGTACATTACCTGCTGCCACCTTGTAGACATTTGATCCCAAGAGGAAGTCTTAGGAGCCAACAGACATTTACCATGTGAAATATGAGATGTTCAGCATCATGGAAATGTTTCTTCAGTATGGTGGAGGCACGAAGGTTTCCCTGATATCCATGGTGGGCAAAGGATAAATCAGTTGTGCCCTTTGGATATCCAGCAGGAGAAGTGGCATCATCCAGGTGTAGGGTTGACGAAGTATATCGGGAGTGATGACCAGTCGTGGTTGTTGATGACCGACCGGAGGACGTTGTGTTGTTCTCCCTAGTGGTGAGGGTGATGTTCATCCAAAACTGGTTAAGGGATTCGGCATGAAGGATTGGATTGAAAGAAAGGCCTTTGTAGGGTGACTGGACCATAAGATCAATAGCCTTATCGAACTTAGCCCAAAATGGCGATTTGGTGAGGTAAGCTACACAGTTGTGTCGTGGTTTGAGCTGCATGGACGCCATTATGAGAGAGAAGTTTTCGAGAGATGAACGTTAGGTTTGAAGAAGATGAGGCTCTGAAGGATTAGGTCGGATATTATAGGATACGGGTTAGAAAACGACTGAAGGGTTTGGTGTTAGTCATCGGTAGTTTTAAACGACTGTTGACATGGTATTACCTTTCAGACGAGAAACAGCTGAAGTCGTGGTTTTAGGCATCAGCAGTTAGAAAACTACTGAAGACCATGGTTTTGACTTCAGATGATGAAACAACTGAAGACTTGGTATCAGTCATCAGTAGTTGGGAAACTACTGAAGACATTGGTTTTGTCAGCAGTTGTAAACAGCTGAAGACTTGGTGTTAGTCTTCAGTAGTTGTGAAACTACTGAAGACATGGCTTTGTCATCAGTTGTTGAAAACAGTTGATGACTTGGTATTAGGCATCAGTAGTTGTGAAACTACTAAAGACATAGTTTTGTCATCAGTTGTTTAGGATGAAACAGCAGTTGTAGAAACAACTGGAGAAAGTTCTTCAGTAGTTTTCCTCAATTCATAGCCTTTCAGCTGTTTCATACTATCCTCAACACTTACTCATCAGACTTTGCATCTGCTTTTCAGGTGTTTCATAGGACGTCAGTACTTATCTGTTTGTATGAGTTCAGTAGTTGTAACTACATCAGTGGTTTAGAACAGATAAAGTACTTCATTACTTGTGAGGCATTTAGCGTCAGTAGTTATAAAAACTACTGAAGGTGAAAGAACTCATCAGTACTTATATGTGACATGGTTACCAATGATCACAAGTACTTTTACTGAAATCATCAGTAGTTGTCACTTATTCTAGCTGCAGCATACCAAGCCTTAACACAAGGTTTTGGAAAGTAGAACTATCCAAAGGCTTAGTAAAAATATTTGCAAGCTCATCAGCACTAGGCACAAACTTAGGATCAATCAGACCTTTTTCAAAACAATCCCGAATAAAGTGATGTCTGATCTCTATATGTTTGGTCCTAGAGTGCTGGATTGGAGTTTAGTCTCTGTAATGCCATAATCCAGAAGTTGGTTCTGAAGCCAGAGTACCTGAGAAGTGCAACTTGCAGTAGCAATGTACTCGGCTTCAGCAGTTGATGTAGCAACAGATGTTTGTTTCTTACTCTGCCAAGAAATCAAACAATTGCCTAGGAATTGACAACCACCAGAAGTTGACTTTCTAGTTAACTTGCACCCTGCATAGTCACTATCTGAAAAAGCAACTAATTTGCAAGAGTGTGCAGTGGAATACCATAAACCTAGAGATTGTGTAACTTGCAAATATCTAAAGATTCTCTTGACTGCAATCAAATGAGACTCTTTAGGAGCAGCCTGAAATCTAGCACAAACACATGTAGCAAACATAATATCTGGTCTTGAAGCTGTTAAATACATCAAGGACCCCAATCATACATCTGTAAAGTGTTTCATCAACAGCTTTACCTTTCTGATCTGCATCCAGTTGTGTAGTGTTGCACATGGGAGTAGAACAGGGCTTACAGTTTTGTAAATCAAACTTATTCAAAAGATCTTTTGTATATTTTGACTGATGAATAAAGGTTCCATCAGCCTTTTGTTTAATTTTCAAGCCTAGAAAGAACTGTAATTCTCCTATTGCACTCATTTCAAACCTCTTTTTCATTAATGTTGTAAAATCATCACACAACTGGGGATTAGAGGATGCAAAAATGATATCATCAACATAAATCTGAACAAGTAGCTTATGCTGATCCACCTTCTTAATAACAAAGTTTTATCAATGGAGCCTCTAGTGAAATTATTCTTAAGAAGAAAAGTGGAAAGTGTCTATACAGGCTCTAGGAGCTTGTTTCAACCCATAAAGAGCCTTATCAAGTGTATACACCCATTCAGGATGTTTATTATCCTCAAAACCTGGTGGTTGACACACATAAACTTCTTCCATTATTTTACCATATAGAAATGCACTTTTGACATCCATTTGAAAAACTTTAAGATTGTGGAATGCACATAGGCTAAAACAATCTGATTGCCTCTAGTCTGGCTACAGGGGCAAAGGTTTCATCATAGTCAATACCTTCTTCTTGTGAAAACCCCTGTACAACCAATCTAGCCTTGTTCTTTACAATAAGCCCATTTTCATCAGTTTTATTCCTAAACACCCATTTAGTGACTATTGCACACTTACTGGGGGAAGAGAACCAGTTCCACACTTGTTGTTTCTTGAACTGAAGTAGCTCAAGCTGCATGGCTTCAACCCATCCATTGTCTCTCAAAGCAACATGGTAGTTCTTTGGCTCTAGCTGACTGATGAAGACAGCATAGAAGTAGAAGTTAGACAATTGACTTCTTGTTGAAACACCAGCATTGATATCACCAATAATCTTAGACATTGGGGGATTCTTCAGTTCTTAATAAACAAGAGATCTGTGCAAGTGTTTGTAGGACCTTCAGTAGCAGCAGATGTTGATGCAGACTCTTGAAACCAAGAATTATATGGTAACCCAAAAGATGTAGAGGAATCAGAGATCTCATCAGCATTTGTTGTGGATGGAACTGCTCAAGCTACAGGAACATCAAATTTAGCAGACACAGGCAGTTGGTCACTAAACTTGAATAGGTGAGTATTGATATTATCATCATCATCATCAATACCAACAGGTGGAAGACATGCTGCAGAAGATGATTTATCCACATGATCTGCAACAGCTGGAGGTTGATAAAGAACATATGCAGTATGTCCAAATCAAACAACTCCACAGGGTTTGTGGAATCTTGTCCATAGGAGATTCATTAAAATCACATGCAAAGTTTCTTCAACTATCTTTGTTTTGCAGTTGAAGACTTTGTATGCCTTGCAAGTAGATGAATAACCAACCAAATACCCTACATCCACCTTAGGATCAAATTTTTGGAGTTGATCCTTTGTGTTGAATAAAAACAGGGACACCCAAATGCTTTGAAAAATGAAATTAGAGGAGCCAAGTGATGGAGAACTTCATATGGAGTCTTCATCAACCTCTGTTTACTAAGGCTCTATTCTACACATAGCAAGCTGTGTTAACAGCTCAGCCCAAAAGGTCAGTGGCAACCAGAGTCAGCCAGCATGGACCTTGCAGCTTCAATTAGGGTCCTGTTCTTCCTCTCCACTACTCCATTTTGTTTTGGAGTCCATGGTATGCTAAACTGCCTTTTGATTCCCTTTGAAAGATAGAAGTCATCAGTGTATGGTTTCTGAATTCAGTTCCATTGTCACTCCTAATACACTTGACTGGAAGGGAATACTGCTTCTCAACATACAACACAAAGTGAATATCTTCTGAGCAACCTCATCCTTTGAATGTAGAAAGAAATTCCATACAAATCTGGAAGTAATCATCCACAATTACCAGACAGTATATTCTTCTTTGCCATGTTCATCACTCTCACAGGACCAAATAGATCCATATGCAGTAATTGCAAGCAGGCATGGACTTAGGCTCTCAATAGGAGGGAATGAGACTTTGTGTTGTTTCCTTTTAAACAAGCGTGCAGGTTTTATCACGGTGGAACTCCTTTATTGGTAAGCCTCTGACTAAACTATTGTGGATCAGTTGATTCATATTGTTGAAATTAACATGACCCAGCCTTCTGTGCCACAATTTAGATTCTTGAGAACAGGCTTTGGAAAATAGGCAAGGATTGCCTCTGAGATCTATCCAACACCTTATCAATCAAATGCAGAACTTTGGATGACAGAATCCTACAGTTCTGACTGGTGAAAAGAACAACAAGGCCTTTATCCACATTTGACTGACACTCAAGATTTGTACTTGAGATTTTCCACATGATTAACATCATCAAACTTTATTTCTCCATTGGAGACAAAGCCGTTTCCAAGATGTAGCCCCTAGAATCATTGCCAAAAGAAACAAACCCCTTCTTTCCTTGAGAGTAGTCATGAAGAAGAGAGCTGTTCCCAGTCATGTGCATAGATCCCCCACTGTCTACATACCAGATGACTTTGGCATGTTGAAGAACCCTGCAATTATAAACAATCAGTTAGTTTTGGAGACCCAAACCTTTTTGGTTTTGGGCTTGTTCTCATCAACAGATGGTAAACTAACAGGTTTGATGGAAACAACAGCCTGAGAGAAGAAGAAGATGGTGAAGACGAGGGAATCCTTTGGCTTGGACCTCCTTTTCTGTGGTTTCAACATAGGAACATCTAATTGGTTAACTCTTCCCCATAGATGTTGAACCATCATAACCAGCTGTGTCTGATTTTGTGATAAAGCTTTCAGCTCATCAAACACATTGCCATTGGAGTTTGATAAGTTCCTATGTTGCACCTTCTTCTTTTGAGCAATCTTAGCTGTTACCTGTTAACCCCTTCTTTTTGGATTTCTTTATGGACTAAGGGTTACAGGATTTGATTTGCTGATACAAATGTGGTCTCAAACTCAGTTTTCATTTTAACCATTTTCTCTTTAATTTCCTCTTTATGTTTGAGTTTGGATCCTCTTTGTACCAGCAATCATTTGTAAGATGATTTAACAACCACATACTTCACATGGTTTCTTTTCATCTTATGTTGATCATCAACTAAAGAGGATGAAACAACTGAAGACTTGCTCTTCAGTGCTTGAAAGCATTGTTTGCTTTCTTGACTTCCTCTTTTAGTAGTCTTCAAACTCTTTCTACTGACAGTTTTCTTCTTTTCAGTACTGACAGTAGTTGGAGTTTGAACTTCAGGTGTTAAATCTTGCTCTCCAGTCCTTTCAGGACTTTCAGAATTAACTCTGAGTTGATCAACTATTTGATCATGTGAGTGTCAGCAGTGGAACCATCAACATCAGCTGATAGGTTCCGAGAGGGCTTAGTGCTGACTTCTACTTTAATGGTGTTGAATCAGAAAGTAGATCACAATGATGAAATGGATTGGTTATTGCTCTCACCATCAGATCTACCTCTGCTCTGGGAGTAAAATCTGTAGGTGGAGTAGTGTGATTGTAACCAATGCCAAACTTCACAATGGAAGCAGATTGCTTACTAAGAAGCATTTCAAAACCTTTGCATGATTGTACCCATCGATCACACTCTACTTGGGTGACTGCAAGGGTTTCTTTGAGATCTTTGTACTTCTCTAGAAGTACCTTTCTAGCCTTATAATCTGTGATTGGCATTTAAGTTTGTAAATCTCATCATTCTTTTCATTAAGCACAGACTCAAATTCAGCTTTTCTTTTGGAAATTGTTTGTTCTAGCTCAATGTTCTTGTTAATCAAAGCTACATTGCTTTCTAATAGATGCAAATGCTGCTATGCATGTTTCAGAACATAATTTGGCTTTTGCCTCAGAGGATACCTGTGATACCTTTGGTGTAGAGGCATTAGTAGATGAAGTATCCGCAGAATCCAAAGCCATAAGAGCTAGATTTCCAAAGGGACTGTCACCACCATGTTGACTAGCACCAGTGAACAGTTGTCATGACCAGACAAATCATCTGGTAAACTGCCCAGTCAACAACTCCTGGGGTGAAGAAGCTGTGTTGTTGAGGTGGAGTTGTTGATGAGATTGGGAAGGTTGTGGTTCAGGCAATGCTTGTGGTTGTTGTGCAATTGGAGCTTGAACAGGATTTGGTTGAGGCATATATAGCAGGATAAGGATATGACATTGGACCCTGGGGGACAAAGTATGCAGGAGACCTAGGATGTGAATGATGACCAGAACCAGCAGGATGTTGCCTCTGTTTTGTGGATAGTACTAGGAAAAGTCACAAAGGGTGCAGAAGAGTTAGATCCAGTTGATCTACACTCTCTT
Organism: Flaveria trinervia; assembly: GCA_025506515.1. Taxonomy (NCBI): domain Eukaryota; kingdom Viridiplantae; phylum Streptophyta; class Magnoliopsida; order Asterales; family Asteraceae; genus Flaveria; species Flaveria trinervia. The sequence goes on along the minus strand of CM046454.1, from coordinate 46,678,150 downwards.
GCAAAGTGTCCCAGCCTTTGGCATTTGTGACACCTAACTTACTCTTGTCAAAACCAACTTTGGTTTTGCCAGAGAGTCCAGGAAATTTCCTGCCAGTTCTCTTATAGAACTTCTGAGATCTGATATTAATCAATGCCATTTTGCTCAGAATATCCATCTCTTCTAGATCATCATCAGCTATTCCTTTCAAATCATCCATGATGAAGCATAGATTGTCACTATTACTGCCAGAATGACTCTCAATACCAACAAATGCATGATCAGAACTATTTGAAGAGAAATCAATATGCTCATCATAATTGCTTTCAGATGCAACATATTGACTCATGACCAA